>JBBBDQ010001536.1:2292500-2572500 GCA_037127315.1 Ascarosepion bandense
AAGAATAGCATATTTTATAGCTATATTTTGCTCCATAAAATTGCTCGTTTCTCATTTGCCCAGTCATACATGCCTCTTTTGAGACATGATCGCCCAAAGCGTATATCACGTATAGCACTTAACAGACTAACTTGCAGATAAAGTTAGGAAAGCGTCCCAACGACATATCGCGTGCTTCACATAGCCAGATAAACGGACATATGTGAGGTATTTTCTACTACTGCTCAGATCGGCGCCTATTCGGCCGACTTTCTTCGCCTCGAGGCGGTTGAAGCGACGTGGTGCAAGAGTACCATTACAAAGTCGGTAATTGGAGGAGATAGACTAAACTATCGCCCGGTTCACACTCCACCCATGTCTATTAAACGGGTGAAGAGGCTCATCCCTTGTTCCCTGTTTAGGATGAGATTTCCAGCTTTCTCTTTTCCAATCTTTTCACTCTTTTCTTTTTTTATTTCATTTTCTTTTCCAATTGGCGTAGATAGACTAAACTATCGCCCGGTTCACACTCCACCCATGTCTATTGAACAGGTGAAGAGGCTCATCCCTTGTTCCCTGTTTAGGATGTGGTTTCCGGCTCTCTCTTTTCCAATCTTTTCACTCTTACGTAGCCCCCTGCGCTTCAGTGGCGTTACCGCCTTGCTCGGGGTGATATGATTAAAAAAAAAAAAACTTGTTCTGTCTATAGTATTTTCAGAACTAGTCGATAGAACAACTGTCAATTCACGTTTTTATCTATGAGGAAATTGTCCAGAATTTACTGCCTTATATGGTTACATTAGATAGCAGTTCCGAATTCTTCTTTGAATCTAAGAATAATCTTGCTCTCTTGATATACTGGCTAAGTTTTTGAAAATGAACATTTCTTATGTGCTTTCGGATTTCAGAATCACATTTTCCGTCTTCAGTCACTGTAAGTTAGCCATTTCTTCTTGATTTCATCGATTACCTTTTGTAAGAATTTTTCTTCTAAATTTATCATCGACAGATTATTTTTACGAACTTTTATCTCTAGTAATAACACTTTATAATTTACAGTTTTCATTGAAAACCTCCTTAGATATATTCCAAAAATTTTTACACACACGAAATATTGAGCCTTAAATAATTTTCATTTTTGTTTATCGACTGTTCTTTAAAAGAAAAAGCATGATTATATTTTACTGACAAGGAAGTAACAGACTGCGTCCCATATGAATTGGGTGACAAAATCAAACCAGACATACAGAGGTTTATAGTACACGCGTTCAAGCCCATGTACTAGATTCATCGTTCTATTAGACACTCTTTTGGGATGAAAAAAAAAGTTATAATACGAAAATACCCAAGTAAGAGATAGATATGGACGAAAAACGATATTATTCCAGAAGTAAATGGTGAATGCTTGGTAGAACAAAATTTTTATGCGAAATATAGTTATATCTACGTACAGACATATAAACTACCTTTTAATATAGTATACGAAACATAGATTTATCAGTGATGAAAAAATATACTTTAGTAGCGGTTTTGTAGAGGTTTTGAGGTCACATGATTAAATAATTTTAAACTTTTCTTCCTTCAGTTATGGGTTGAATAGCAGGACATATTGGGTTATATAGACTTGGTTGGCAACTTGTCTACCGCAGAAAAAAATAGCAACTTACTGCGGAACAATCTTGTGTCTAGTCAATCATGTATCGAAAGAGGCATGATTGCCCAAGCGTATTTTACGTATGGCAATTAACTGATTGACTGATAGTAGATAAATTTAAAGTGTTTGTTAGGATCGTTGCATACGTAGTCGCGAATTATATTTTTAATTGTTTTTTCTACGTGTTTATAATTCGAGTGCCTCTGGTTACTATAAAATAAGTTAATAGTTTGTTTATTTTAGTGTGCATTACGGTGATTTTTTTCTAAGTCTTGTTGAGATTAATTTTATTTGTCATGTTTATGAATTCTCGTGTCCACAGCGAGATTGCATCGCCAATATTAAAAACAAACAAATTAAAATCTTACATCGGGAACACATGCAACACAAACATCCCGTGACAACTTTGTGCAATCTGGACATATAGCAACAAGCGCATTACCAAAATACAATTATCAACATAAAACAAATGTTAGTGGACAATTAGTCTACAACAACCAACTAAGAAAACCAAAGTAAGAAAACCTCTAAAAGCTATTATACAAAATAAACAGTTCACATTAAATATAATTCACTGTAGGAGACAATATATTTAGTATGATCATAATAAAACACATTTTTTTGCGTGAGACATCGCTCTTCAAAATCGTTACATATAACATCACCGTAGACTATTTCAAACTCTCAGCTTTTCAAACAGTATCACGATGCAGACAATGGAGTCTACCTACTACGCGTGCTCGTGCACCCTCCCCACACACAAACACGCGGGCGTGGACACACACACACACACACACACACACACACACACACACACACACACACACACACACACACACCACGAAGTTATACTAACGATAAAAAGTAAGAAAACCAAAGGAAAAGTGTACTAGATTTTCCATGTTAATGAAAAACAATTTATGTCGACAATAGTTCACTGTCAGGGTTTTGGCAATTTCTCCCATTCGAGTATTGCTTGCATTGAGGAGCACGCAATGGCCGCTAAAAGATGTCCTTCTGTTCGATTAGATTTAACCTTCTGTTCAAATAATTTGTTTTGCCCCGGGATACATCACTAATCGTTACAAAGTTGCCAAAACTATCGAATATGCAAAGAGGTCAAAACACCACCTACACTGCAAGCAATGTCGACTACCGCAAGCATTTCCAATATCAACACCAGGTTAGGTCGTGCTTCAAGCTCTCTTCTTAATTCCTTGATCAAACTAACTAATTCGGATGTCGTTATATGAAATACTACCGTTTCCCATTTTCGATCAGCGTCATCGATTATGTCCAATCATATCCGTCTAACCTATTTCACCTGGATCGGTTTTATCGCTCCTGTATTAGTGTCGTTTATGAATTTGGGTCAGTGACGTCTTCAGAGAGAAATAATTTCAAAAGCCATTAAATTTCCTGTCGGCGTCGCCGCAAAATTTGATTCATTTGCAGACTTTTGTTTTGTAAATTCTTCATCGTCACTAACTTAGCAACTCGTTTCCGGATCTTTCATATGATCGTGCAGAATATCAAATTTAATTAATACAAATCGATCACTGTTGAAATTATACAGTCCACAAAATTCGCGATCAAATTAACTGCGTTACCGTAGAACTTAAATACAGAATTACATTTGTTTTGAACTGGTTATCAATCACCTAGAATACCTACACTCCCCTTATATTTAAATAATAGCTGGGAGAAAAATAGCTACTTATACGAAGTCATTAATTTAATAATTTAACCGGAATTCAAACTCAATTCGTCTCCGGCCGCTTAATACTATTCTTTTATGTGCCGTGTCTTTTCAGGACGTAAGCGTTTATTGCCCTCCAAATTTTCCTATTCTTTGTAACACTTAATGTAATTTGTTTTATTTTTCTCAACTCCTACTCTGCCATCCATTTGTATGAGCTAATCAAACATGGCACGCGCAGTTTTTCCCATCCCTATTTCGCTCTGTGAATATAGGATTTCCCAAGCACTTCTTCTGCATTACGTGTCTCAGAATCTTCAACAGTCTTCTTGATGTTAAGTATAAGTTCCTTTTTGTTTCCAGTGTCACTAAAACCTCCTCGTTGCTCCCATATTAGGGTCATTGTATCCTCAGCATATCTGAAGAACTACATTTCTGTTGCTTAAAGTTTCTTCTCCATCTTTGAGATGGTTCCGCATTCGCTGTCGTAGAGGAGGTCATATCACGTAACAGTTCTTGTCTTTGTTTCCAACGAAATCTTCCTGTCTGTCAATACTCTGCCTAACTTTTGAAATGCGTAATTAGCCATGCCAACGGAACTTCGGATCTCACTGTCGTACTGTGCGTCCTCTGTTAAGACAATTCCCAAGTAAGTAAATTTTTATACCTGCTTGATTTTAGTATACCCAACCTGTAATTGGCAATTTGGGGTCTTCTTTTTGCTGACGACCATGCATTAACTTTTCTTGTTTGTGATTACTCATGTCTTTGCTTCACAGGTTTTTGTTAATATTTGTCAAATTATTGAAAAAAAAAAGCACCTAGGATAATGGGAAGCTAGAGAGGAAAAACAGGAGACATTAAGCTAAGGATGGATTAGTTTAAGCTATTGTATCAGTTTGAAGTATGTAGAGGGTTCCTTGCATTGAAAATCTAAATCCGAATTCAGGATTCATAATAGGTATGAATGATATATGGTGACCTCAGTTGTAAATACGCTGCTACTTATAGATAGTTCCAGCAATGAGTATGTTTGGGGTAAATAATTTATTGAGATACGCTTAGTACATCACAAAATAGTATTTTTTGAATGGATAAATGTATTTCGCCAAGGTCTGCCTCTAAAATCAATTATCAAAATTCTGGTTTTGACAACAGTTATAACACTGATAATTGGTATTGATGACAAATACCAAACTAACCCAGTCACCGCAAAAGTTGCGACAAGAAGCGTGCCATACTTGTATAAAAAATACAATATATTCCTCCTATTGCTATTTACTCCTTTTATTCGTACTTTCATTTGTTGTTTGATGTCTTGATATTAAACCAGCATGACCTATTCTGTATTCCTTTAGTATATATATATATATATATATATATATATATATATATATATAAGAATAATTTAATACCTTTCACAAATAAACCGGCTTCATGAAAATAATTTTATTTCTCACGTACCGTTTCATAAAATCGAAAATTTTGTCTTTTTTTTACAAATTATTGATTTTACACTTACTAACATGTGTTAGTAAGAAACTTTGACCCTCTAAATGTTTCTTCTTTTAAGCCTTTTAACCAATCAATATTTCTTAGAATTCAGCTCCTTACAACATATCTTATTCTTATATACTGAATAATTTTGCTCTACAGGTGATGACGTGCTAACATTTGGATATAGTAAATTGCAAAATCTCGAAAATAAAAACTATCGAGCTTTCTGAATTCACATATGTAATAAAATAACATCTTACTCATTCTTGACAAATGTTAATTAGAATAGATGTCACTTTATCATAAGTCAAATAGATACCTTCGTGAATTTTTACAGATCACAATAACAAAATCTAATTAGCTTTATATTCAAGAATCGTCAAAATTTTTAGCTCTGATACTTATCTTATGAAACAAATATTGGAAATATTTAAAAACCTCAACACTAAGTTATTCAGTTGCGAAAAGAACTACACATATTTTTAATGGCCCCTGAAGATACAAATATCAACATAACATAAAAGTTTTACCTAGATAGAGAAAAATATACTAACATAGCTAGAGATTATCTATAAGTGTCTACACAAAAAAAGCGACAGTCAACTTTTAAATGAATTTGAAAACTAATTTAAATTGAGTGAAATGTTTTTTGTTAAAGTAGTTGATTAGGACCCTTTTTTAGTCTTTCATAGCAATGTCATTTTTTAAGTCTTCCAAAAATAAAATATATTTTTCTAAAAATTAGCTGGCTTTCAAGTATAATTTATTAGCATGGAAACGTATTTCAAATTTGAGATATCACAGAAATGCATGTTTGTTTTGACGTCCTGACAGCATTATGACAGATCTAATATCCTATGAGACGTATCTGAGAAATAATTGAAGAAAATGACATCAGCACCTATTTTTATTTAATTTTTAAGTATCTTAAAAATGAAAAAAATTTTCTCCATAATCTGTTTTATTGAATTTTAGAAACTTTGGTTTCAAATTTAATATAGTCATCGCTCTTATTTTCGATAATAATATAACGCTCACAGATACTTAAAAATACTACGTTCATATATACAAAATTCTTTTTTGGTGTTTGATTATTTATGTAAAGCTTTTTATTTATCAGTAAATATAGTTGTCGCTTTATATCTAGAAGGCTAAAATTAATGCTGAATTTTTAAAGATTTGAAAATAAGAAGAATTCTTGCAAAAATTCATTATCAAAAATAAATAAACAGTGCCCTTTATATATCATTTATAAAAACAATTAAAATTTTCTCTTATTAAAGTGTGTCTTTTTGTTGCATTTTTTTAATTTTACGCTTCAGAAGAACTTTTTGGTGATGTTCCTATTTGACAAACGAATTGATTTTAATTCTCCAAGGAGTTCTGCTTCTAAGTAATATAAATATGAAAATGATGGAGTTTATTTTCTCCGAATTTCATAAATTTAAATGAGTTGGGGTAAGAGGTATAAAAACGGTCAATATCATTCATTTGTGTATATTTCATGAATATTTAATTAAAATTTTGCAGTTTTTCAAATTTTTAGAAATTTCGAAAGCACTACAAACAAGAGGCTAAATTTACTCGTAATCATTCAACCATGGCAGTGGTTGAATATATTCTTAAGTCCGATACTGAGTGATTTTAGGCAACTTTCATGCTTCACCACTAATTTAGTTCTCAAACAAACTTCAAGCAGTTTACAAAGTTAGGTAGGACACCCCCTTAACTACATTTTGAAAAAAGTTGAACTTTGGTTCAGTAGAAAGAAGTTACTTTCTAATATATGAAGTTCGAAAAGGGAGACCAATTACATCAGCACATAAGTGAGTGATTAATGTTTCTAATAATAAATTTTAATCTTTATAACTTTTTCTGTTTAATATCTTTACATGCAGTTTTCAACATTTAAATTCTGATGATATCTATTATCATTTTTAACGGCAATATTTTAAATAAGAAATTTCTTTTTTTTTTTTACATACCCACAGTTAAAAAGTTTTCAGCCTGTGAGAAATATTTGGATGCGACACAAGACATTTTTAACGTTTGGCTTTCTGAGCTCGTACACTCACACAAAAATTTTTGCTTACACACGTGCGTGGTCGAGCGCTTGGCAGTTTTCACCAAACGAGATTCTGCACTTCAGTATATGCTCCTCCGACAAAGTGAGAGCTTTGATGAAAAAGTTAAACTCACACCACAAAGCTGTGATGTGGCACAAGGTCGATATTTTACTGTGGGGGATTCCAAAATTTCCACGTAGACTCCGCATACGAGAGCTCCGGCATTTGTATGCTTTTTTTCTCTCGGCAAAGCTCCGTCTGGCTTCCTCTTAGCCCGAAGGCTGAGAGACAGATACATTCAGATCTTACATGAACTCGGTATTTACCTGTGCCTCCCTCTAAAGAGAGGATGTGACACAAGGCAAAAATTCCCCGTATCCCACGCTTACGCGTGGTCGGGCGCTTATAAAGTTTTCCCAGACGAGACTTTTTCTTTCACCATAGCCTCATCTGGTTTCCTCTTCGCTCGAAGACAGAGAATCTGTCAAGTATAGAGTTTTGGCGAAATCGATATTTGCCTAGACTTACCACAAATAATTTTTGCGTGGGACATTCTGAGAGCATGAGGAGATTCTTCCTCATTCTCCTTCGAATTGCATTTAATTTTGCTGCGCTTTTGTAGATTGATCGTGAATTGTTTGTCTTCTAAAGTATTTATTGGTGGATGTGCACTCCTCTGAGAAATCCATTCGTCACCACTCGGGGAATCAGAGTTCAAGCCTTTCTCATATTCTTCAGAAGAAGACCATGCCTTTGTCCATGTTTTTTAAAAATCCTTTGAAGTGTCCTGAGGATAGCCCTCGCTTACAGCTTTTGGTTCCGATTCGTCCCCTGCTGGACTTATGTCTCTTAGTGAGACTGTGTCTTACCGTCCATCCGTGTAATGGCCACGCTTATACTGAGGGTTGGTACCTATTATCTCTACTTGAATTTGTTTAAGGTGGACTTCAACTTGCCAGAATGTAAACCCACACACTTGATTTCCTGACCTTCCTCTGAGGCACATATGAAATGAGACATGCAGAATATAATTCTGAAACAGCAAATGAATACCGCTGACATCGTTGTAATTTTTCTTTACTGTTAGATCAAAATATTCAATTTCGTCCACTATTATGTATCTTTAAAATATTTTACCAACGAGAATAATAAAAAAAATTTCTCATATATTTAATGATGAGTTTATACTTTTAATCTTTTTTATTTATTGTTTTCTTTTTATTATTGACATTAAATCATGATGAAATGTATCCTCCGACATTAAGTATAAAATATATATCTGTATGTATATATGTGTATGTTTCTACATTCGTACCTCTGATGGTCGCTTCTTGTCGTGGTAGAGAAATTTGTGTCGTCCAGTGACTCTGAGAACGATACCATCGAAAGTTCTAAACTTAAGGTTTAACCATTGGCAGCAAAGTAAAAGACGAGACTCGAGACTAAGCGTGACTAAAACCCTAATAATGAAACAAGCGGTTAATGACTACAATGTATCTCAACAGTTGAATCAGCGGATAAAGATGCCTACCCATGATGGGCATGCTATAGAAGGTTCCACTATATAAATCAACAATGAAAAAACATCAACACAGATATATTTACACATACTGAGAAACCCAGCAAAAAGTAAGGAAATTTACATGACACCTGGGGATATGAGAGGTGGGATTATCATAATGAATAAGAGCTCATACGATTTAAAAAATACTTTACAACTAAACGATACCGACACATATAAAAAAACATAAGCAAACAGAAACAAACCCAAAACAAACCAGTTAGGAAATTAATTAACTATGAAGACAAAACATAATATAAACTAATAAAATATCACCCTAGAATACTAACATACTATTGTCACTAAAACTCACGGAACAAGCATCTTATTACACCCTATTATTTCAGGAATATCTAGCACACCAACTCACAAACTGGCTCGAGTAAAAATGTTTTAGAAAGAGGAGTCCATCAAATATTAAAGGGTTATGACCACCTAGTGAAAAACTAAGGGTAACAAACATGACTGACAAACTCATACCCAGTGGAGATATAAAATCACTTTACACTATTGTTCCGGTTGAAAAATGCTTAAATCCCTTAAAAAAGAATATAACACAATTAATGATAAACCTCTCTCACTGTCTACTACTACTACTACTACTACTACTACTACTACTTATAATAATAATAATAATAAAATTTTACCGCCTAATCACGAATCAATGTTATTTCACATCCTCTCCATTATAATAAAAAACGTTGTATATTTATTCTTATATATGTTATAAATACTATATATATATATATATATATATATATATATATATATATATATTATGAACAACAAAATTGAATTACTATTACTGGTGAGATGATAAGTATTTTCTTATAATTTCTCGAGTATGGATTTTTCTAGAAGCATTTTACATAAACAATCGATATATTGATGATGCTCTGTCAATATAGCCCCGTGATACTGATTTACATGATCTTGCAGATAAAATAAATAAAATCGAACATAAAATAGAATTTACATATGAAATAGAATAAAACTATAGTTCGTCTTACCTAGATATCATGTTACTACACAGCATTGACAGGATCTTAAAAAGCTTCCCATAAAAAATCAACTAATTAAAAAATTCTCAATTTTTTTCAAATTATAACAAAATTATTTCCATCATCACACTCCTTTTAAGAGCACTCGGAATTTGTAACTCTCAATACACGTAGAGAAGAAATATAGTGAATATACTTCCAAGACCCTCAATACCTGAAATATTTTTTCAGTCTTCATAAAATATTCCAAAATAGAAAAGTAGTCCCTCCAGATAAACTCCACGAATCAAAAACGTATTCTTCTAAACACTAAAACTATCACAAATGCAATCGAGATGAATTTATTTAATCTCAACATGCCATTTCTCGCAACTACATCAAAAACAATAAAATAATCAATAAAAAACAAAAAAATCCAAAATTTGAAGGAGACCTGCATAGAATGCTAGTAAGAACATTTTTTTTTATAAGCGTTTCACCCCGAGCAAGGCATGTCACTGCCACTACTGCGCAGGGGGCTACATATAGTGGAAAAAGGATGATTAAATATAGAAAATGTCAGAGGGTGGGTGATAGGCGGGTAAGGATACCGAGAATGAGGGTTGGGTAGATGAGAGTGTTCTGAGAATAATTGGGAGTTAGGGTGATAGGAGGTGTCTATTAACCCTATATTTAAACAGCTGTCGGGAAAGCAGAGTTGTGGAAGGGAGTTCCACAGGCGGGAAGCGCGAGAAAAGAAGCTGTTGTAGTAGAATTTACGGTTACATCTTATTTGTTTAACTGTAAAAGGGTGGGACCTAGTTGCTAATCTAGTATCTCGTGTAAATTCGTGCTTAGGCAGCACCAGTGATCTAAGCTCATCGGAGCAGAAGCCACGAAATACTTGTAGAAGAGGCACAGGGAAGCCACATCATGCCAGTGAGAGAGTGGTTGCAGCCGGTCTGCCAAGTCAGTATCAACCACGTTACAGATCCTCCTTTGTATTTTGTCAAGGAGCAGCAGGGGCACCCGACCAGATATGGCAGCAATATTCAATACACGGGAGGATGGTAGATTTGTATATGTGCAGAATAGATTCAGGTGGGAAAAACTTCCGGGCCCTGCACAGAGAGCTGACTTTCATAGCAGCAGATTTGGCAATGGATTCGATATAGTCATTCCATTTGAGGTCCGTCGAAAATGTAAGGCCAAGGAGGCGTAGTATTTTACTCTCTAGGAGGATAGCCTGTCCCATGCTAATGGGAGGTAGATGCGATTGTCTATGGTGGTTACTTGATAACAGCTTCGTTTTAGAAGCATTCAAATTTACTCGCCATTTCCTACCCCAGGCCACTACGGATTGGAGGTCCTTTCAAGCAGGGCAGCGAGGTTCACTTTGTAGCCCACACCTGGTTTTTGATCGATGCGAGAGTAGATTGTTGTGTCATCGGCATACATGCCAACTTGGGATCTAATGGCGTCGGGGAGATCATTAATGTAGATCAGAAAGAGCGTGGGACCTAGAATAAAACCTTGATGGACGCCCGCGTTCGTATGGTAGTTTTGGGAGGCATGCCCATTTTATACCACCTTCAATGTGCGGTTAGAGAGGAATGACTGGATGAGGTCAAACAGATGTCCAGTTATCCCGTAGCTCCGCAGTTTGCACAAGAGGCCAGCATATTGAATAAACGTTAAAAAGTTTATATGAAATATTATTTTAACACAAAAGGGGCATTTAAAAAAATCAAACAATCAACATATTAAACGCATTATTTGCTCACCGTAACGAGATCAACTACATTTTGACATAAAATGCTACTATTATTAAGAGAAAAAATTAATTAAGACGAAAATGTTTCGGAAGTGATTTAATCGCTAGTCCATTAACAGTAAATCTCCGTCTGATTTCTTACAACGTTTCAACATTCTTGGCAAATCTTCTTCACAACGTGGAATATTTAATAAAAAAAATAATGGAAACAAAAAGAAAAAGAATCTAAATGAAATTGGCACATATAAAACATAAATTTCAAATTGCCATCGTCTCTTATTCGTGCGCATGCGTAGTCGAATCAACTTAGTCCGATAAAGAGACGAAACGCGTCACGCAAAAGTTTTTTTTTTCAGTTTGTCGTGCATCTTTCCTTTAATTTATATATATATTTTTCTAGACATATACTGTCAAATATAAGAGACAATGAATGTCTATTATGTTTAATCATAAGCCGTTCTAAACATCGTATTTTGGCTTTAATTTCAGTTGAAAATAAAGACAAAAATTCTCCAACATTTGGATAATTCTTTATTAAGTTGGTTCTAAGCTTTCGGCTCACATGATCCATCTTTAGAGAGGTTATAAGGACGTTAACACAAAAACAATTTACATGCCCGTTCAGAGATTGTATTACTGATACTAATAATAAACCCACTACATATATTGTTTTTATTACAACCACGCCCTCCCGTAGATTTACCTGTCATCTTTCTGATCAGAGTACAATCAAGCAATGTTTCTCAGAAAAACAGAACCATGTATCAGACAGATTTTAGTCAACAATACAATAATCATCACTCATACACACAGTAAAAAGAACCTTCAGATATTAGAGGCCATCTACATTAAATCCAAACAACCCACACTTAATAAAATCACGTTTAAATCTTGTCATAACACATTACATTGCATTTGATTATATAGTTCTGTTGTCATTTCGAGCTATCACGCGGTGTGACGTCATAGAACCGCTTTAGAAATTTTCTAACTGCGTTTGCTATTTTTGGTAACTGTTGCCGTTGCTTAGCGGAATTTTATGTCAACACAAGATAAAATCGTCACTGATGGTGGATGTTTTTGTGTTAACGTCCTTTTACATTTTATATTTCAGCATGTTGATTGCAGTAAATCTTTGCATTAATGCTCTGACTTACTTCCAGAAAGCTGTAGTGGATGACACCAAATGCAGACCAGCAGACAATCATCATAATCTTTTTACTGATGCAACTTTGGTTTTATGAGATATTTTGGGGACTCATCACGAAGAAACCACTGACCTGAATGTTTATGGTTATCATAAAAAGACCTACTTTTCATTACAAGTCACTATTCGGTCAAGAAAGTGCTCATTCGTATTACGCAGAAAGAGCATTTGGCTTTCTTCAAAACGTTTTTGATTTTCATTGAGTTCATGACGAACCCATTTATCGAGCTTTTTCACCTTTACAATACTCTGAGAATCGCGTGAAACTATTACAGTGCTCACAACAAGCGTCTGAGACTTTTTTCTGACATTTAGACGCGAATTTTGCTCAACAACTGATTGCAGTTGTTCGTTATTAACCCTCTAGGGCCATTCGTATCATATTTGATACAGTATGAAAACAAGCCTTGAAAGAAATATTTTCCTGAAAAAATTTTTAAGAGAAATATTTTATAAATTTCAAATGAAAGCAGTACTGAGTGCTCAGTCAATGAATACCAAATGTTTCCTTATAGGGAAATACCAAATGTTTCCTTATAGGGAAATACTGTATCAAATATGATACGAATGGCCCTAGAGGGTTAAGACTGTATGACCGTCCTCTACCTTACTCATCTTCAAGGTATTCATCACCAGTACATCATTTCTGGAACTATCTTCGTACTGTTCGATTACTTGTGGACTCATCTCCCCATACTCTGTTGACACGGACAAAAGTTTGAAAGGCACTGAACCCAAGATTGAACTCATGCTATAAAAGTAAACAAAGATCATGTTTATCATGTTTGAAATTAAGGGTTTCTGAAAATAAGTTAAAAATTATTAAAGAGAACATTAATTATTATGTTCACTAAAATTTACCTGATATTTACCGTGAATGTTTAAATGTGCTTTTCACAATAAATAATTTCGAGCGGCCATTATTTTTGTAACAATCTAATAAAAAGTCCTTATAAAAAATCAATTTATCTATCTTTTTGAATGACTTTTGAAACGTTCAGAGATACCAATATTTATATATGAATTTATAGATGAAAAGATAGATATGAACAGTCTAAAACAGATATGAACAAACTGAGGCAGATATTAACAGACTAAAATAAGTAGATCTTTAGTTAGCTAAATATAGTCTCCTTCAAGTGTATTGTAACGGCAAGCCTAATTTCTTCGTTATTGTTGTTCACTGAGGACAACTGAGTGTAAGATCAAAAGATTAATATGATTCAAGTATTCAGAAGTTCAACATTTATTTTCTAGTACTTACAATCAGATGTGTTAAAAAACTTAAGACCTCTTTCTTCTTGCGCAGGTGTTGCTTTTTAGATTGATTGTATAAAAATTAACTGACTCTAAATAACTTGGCTTTAGCCTTGGGTTTCACCTGTAAAGACTGCAATTCTTGTTAAAAATGATTAACCAAACTGAACACGAGAGAACTGTCTACGGAAATAAAAAGCATGCTATTTTGAAGCTGTGAAAAGAAGGAACATCAATTAGAACCTTTGAAAAAAGTTGGGCATAGCCAACCTAACAGTTTGAAATCTCCTGAAAGGGAAATTAACTACTGGTACAGAAAATGTTGGCTAATAAAAAAAAAACACAGTTGATGAGAGAAAAATAGTGAGAGCTGTGATGAAAACTCCCCAAACTATGATCAGTGACAACACCAACAATCTTTACAATGTAGGTATGAAGATTGCAGAATCCCCCTTTCAAAGAATACTTCTAGAGTAGAAATATTGAGGTCATATTACTAGACGCAAACTACTAATGAGCAGAAAAAATCCGAGGGCCAGAATGAAATTTTCAAGAAAGTTCAGAGATGAGGTACAAAACCTCTGAAAGAAAGTTTTATGAACTGATGGGACTAACATTAATCTGAACGAAATTGGTGGAAATGATAAAATATGGACAAAGAAAGGTTCTTCAAATGATCCAAAATATAAAAACTCATATGTGAAGCATGATGTAGGCAGTGTTTTTGCTTGGACTTGCATGGCTGCTTCTGGAATAAGTTTATTTACATTTATTCATGATGTAACTACTGATGGTAGCAACAGAATAAATTCAGGAGTCTACAGAAGAATTTTGTCTGCCAATTTACAGAAAATGCAACCAAACTAATCGGGTGAAAATGTATCATGCAGCAAGACAATAACCCCGAAAATCCTGCCAACAGAACAAAGAACTTTATCAGGGAAAAAAGTATACGATTTTAGACTGGCTAAGTTACTAACCAGACTTTAACCCAAAAGAGTATGCATTTCATATCTTGAAGAGGAGAATGAAGAAAGAAACAGTCCGAAACAAACATGAAATGAAGAGGCTAGTTAAAGGTCTGCAAAATAATCACTGATGAAGAATGCAACAGTTAAGTGATGTCAATAAGACGCATGTTTGATGCAGTTATTGATAGTAAGGCTTATGCAACAAATATTAAATGTTATTTACTCTATGCCTATATGTTCCGTTAACTTTGCTAACTTAAAAATAGGGTGACCTAATAAAAAATTGTTTGTCCTAAGCTATTGAGTACATTTAAATGTAAATACCAGGAATTAAAAGCTGAAATTTTGAACACCCGTCTCCTATTCATATTCCATTTATTTTATTCTCATTCCTTGTGCGAAGCTCTTTTGGTAGTCATGAATTATCTCTTCTCTAAGTTATTTGTTCACAACTGCTGTAGCCTGATACTGAACTCACAACTCTTTACGTCAAGTAATGGAACTAACCAACGTCTATATTCATTGGCCATGTGTCAATGCATGAAATATATTTAGTATGATAGAAATTAACTAGCAAACATAATGTTAGAATTTTGAAAAAAACTTGTGATGGTTTATCTGTGAACATGCAAATAATAATAATAATGTCCTTTAGAATACTGTGCAAGTTACTGACAATTTAAAGTATGTTGCATTCACTTGACTGTTAGTTATGGTCACCAGGTACACGTGGCATAACGATACAAGTAATTACAATTAAACACTGTCCACACCATTCCAATCTGGGATATGAGACGCGACAGTCGAAGCACTTCAGAAAATAGGAAAACTCTTAAAATGATTGCAATGAAATATGCTCACGGCAAAGTTCAATTAATAGAAAGAATCGCGTAATTCGTAACACCATTTCTACATCTTTCTCATTGGCGCCATTGTTGGCTGCATTCGACAAAACAAACGGCGTTTCGTTGAAATTGGGTTACTAAAGACCAACATCATTGCTTTCGACATGATGCATTGCTCTTCTGGCTGTAATCAGCGCTATTGCAACGCCGTCACCAACCATTTATTTGAGTGTGTGTGTGTGTGTGTGTGAGAGAGAGAGAGAGAGAGAGAGAGAGAGAGAGAGAGAGAGAGGGAGAGAGAGAGGAGAAAGGTAACGACAGAGAAAGATGAAAAAACAGTGAATATATAGAAATCGAAAAATGAAAACAAGAAGCAAGAGAATATATATATATATATATATATATATATATATATACTAGCATGAAACCAAATTTAAATACCTTAATTCAATTTAACATACATTGATTATATAGGTAACATAGTTGGATTAGAGAAAGCAATCTTGATTAGAGTAAGTGTGTGGATGCGGACGTGTTTTGTAGACTCAAATTTTTCCATTTTTTCACGTTGGATTTGGTGTAACTTCCCGTTTATTATAAGAATTATTCGTTGAAGATATGTAGATATCGATGTATATATTTATGTGAATGTCAAGAAAGATAGAAACTAAGTTGTTAACAATATTGTACATACAGCAAAAACATTTAATTGCCTTAGCAAAACTACTTCAGTCATTTTAAGTGCCGTATATGATACACGCTTGGGAGATCATATCTCGATAGAGACATGACTGACTTGACTTTTCCGCAGTAGGTATCTATTACATTCTGCGGTAGACTGGTTGTCAACCAAGGGTATAGAACCAAATCTGTCCTGTTACTTAACCCATAACTGGAGGGAAGAGACGGATCATTACCTTCCCCAAAAATATGTGTGCGACAGTGAATGCAAGGAATTTAACTGGAATTCGATTTCGGCTCCCCAATTTCTAGTTCCGAGCCGATATCCACTGCACCACAACGCACATATCTACTTACGCAATCTATAAAAACAGATAAATTGAAGTATGTGTATAAAGTAGAACTTATTCGCACTCACGCTTTAATCTTTCTGAATATAAAGAACAATTTATTCACACGCCCGCTTTTGATAAAGTCCTTCTCAATATAAATGGCTTATTCACACGCCCGCTATGAATAAAGCTATTCTGAATATAAAGTTTTATTCACACGCACGCTATGAATAAAATCCTCCGAATATAGATAAAAATTTATTTGCACGCACGCTATAAATAAAGTCCTTTTGAATATAAAGAAGAACTTATTTGCATGCACGCTATGAATAAAGTCCTTTTGAATATATATATAGTGAAACTTTAGTTAGAGAAAAGTTTCTTGTCCGTTTGTTAAAGCTAACAGTATGAGCATTTTTATGTTATGTTTATGTTGTGTGGTGTTTTTTTTTTTTACTTGTGGTTGACACGCTGGAGACTATGATGTCTCTTGAAGGAAAACAATATATGTCTTGTCTCTATTATATTTTGTTTGCAATGAAAGCAAAAATAGAAATCGAATGCTACTCATTAGCCAGTTCACAAATCCTCCAACTAATGAAAATAATGTTCGATTTCGATCCACCTTCTCTTTCTGCTGCCCGCATTAACAATCAGCAGAGTCATACAGATTAATCATTGCCCTGTATTAAATTATGTAAACATGTGCCAAAATCACCAGTGTATACATTTTACGGGTATCAATTCTTGCTAAGCAGTAGAAAGCAGGAACTGAACAATATTCTAGTCTCGCAAGGCATTATCCAACATTCCCTCCACAAACACCAATGATTAGCGAAAGTTATAACTTGTGTATCCTGCCACAATGTCAAATATATGGCGAATGTATTGTGAACGAATACTGTTTGGAAGAAATTGCTTCATGTCTCAGTTATATCAATCACAACTTGCATGAAGGGAAATTTGTTTTATTCAGAGAACGATAAGGGATTCCTCATGAAATATTCTTATGTTACCTTTGAAGTCACATATGACGGTGTTATTGTGTTAAGTAAAGGTTTTCTGCAACTAAGTATTTTTTGAAAGATCTATATTGACATTCATAGAACCAAATTTCCTCTGAATGTATTTATGTTAGCTTGTCTGGTAATGCTAATCTTACAAAACATCGATATTGACGAGCATCTTTATCATGTCGCCGCCCAGAATCTGGTTTATGCGAATAGTAATTTTCATTTGATCACCTAATATGAAGTGTTGACGAGAATAAAATTATTCCTTCTGAAAGCATTTCCATTACATAGCCGCCTCTCTGCCTTAAAAGGTTCAGTATATGTCTAAACTCTCATCTTTAATTTATGGTTTACGGTCACATCTCGTTGAAACACCGGTCCCCGTACAATCACCGGAACCTGGTCAGAACCTAGATGAGTGACTGTTTACGAATAAGCTTGGATGTGCAAATGGTGCAAAGTATAATGGCTCGGAATTGTTCATTGGATTGCTGAGCACTAATAACAGTTTTTTTCGTGTGCCGTGTTTGTTCAGGACGTAGGCAATCATAGACTTCCTCTTGGCTCTGTCTCTTGTCGTTCTTAAAATTTTCCTTTTAGTCTGTCAGTTGCCATACGTTATACACGATTAGGCGATCATGTCTCCAAAGAGACATGATGGCTGAGCAGAAGACACCACGGAGTAGGTTGCCATTGCTTCTGCGGTAGACTGGTTGCCAACCAAGGCTATAGAACCCAATTTGTCCTGTTATTTGACACATAGCTGTAAGGAAGAGGTGGATTAATACTGTCATGGTGGCATCACCTATTACAACAGATTGAACTCTTCCTACAACTACATATACTTCCCATCACAAGAGGAGAGGTCAGATTAGTGAAATAAGCAGAGAGTGAGAGCTCAGAGAGAGAAAGAAATAGAGAGAGAGAGAGAGAGAGAGAGAGATCAGCAGATTAGTAGAGAGCGATAGGCAGAGATAGCCAAGACTGCTACCGTATGTCCATTGCGAATCCAAATTACTTTATAACATCTTAACCCATATTTATTCGTTCTACTAACAGAGTTCCACGTATTTGTATTTTGATGTGTTTAATATATATATCTTTATTTCCTATTTCGGAGTTTGTATTATTTCTTGCTGGACTCTTAACCGGGTCCACGTGAGTGAATGCAACGAATTTGAACTCGGCTCTCCGATTTGTCGTTTCGATTTGATATCCACTGCACCACTACGCACATCATCTCAGTATTTCTCCCAAAACCCGCTCCGCCATCCATCTGCTCAGGTAATTCAAGTATGACTCGCACTGCTTTTCCCTGACTCTTTTTCGTTCTAGCCGTCCTGTGACTATTAAATTCTTCAGGCTCTTCTTCCTGATCACGTCCCGGGAACCTCATCTGTCTCTTCCTGATGTTAAGTATGATTTTTGCTTCTCGTTTTTCTCACGTGCTCAATCCATGATAACCCTAGCAACCTTCTGTAAAACCACATTTCTACTGCCTCAAGCTTTTCCGTCGTCTTTGATGAGGTTGTCCAATATTCACTTCCATACAGAAGAACACCTATTGCACAACAATCCAGTATTTTCTTCTTTTTCTCCAATGAAGTTTTCCTGGCTTTCAGTGCTCTAGTTAGCTTTTAAAATGCATCCTTGGCCATGCCAATGCGTCTTTGGTTCTCAACGTCGAACTTTACATCCTCTCTCAAAACATTTCTCAGATACTGAAATTTCCAATTTTTTTTTAGATTCTCCGACCTTCACTTAGCATTTTGGGATCCTCTTTTTGCTGATGACTATACATACATGCTGATGACTATACAGTTATGCGCAAATTTTATTGAGAAAAGTACGTATCCACCTTGCATTACTAAACCATTATTATCCTCAAATTTTGCTTACAATCTAAAAGTATTTTCTGGCTTTAAATAACCTATAAAGTGTTGATAAGCTGTAGAAAATGAATAAATCAATCAATAAGTAGACTATCTTGGACTAAGGAGAGGCATTAGCTTCTTAGGTTTTGCTTCATTCATTTTACTCATTATAAGCAGAACGGCATTTAACGGTGATAGACACGGTTGAAAATTTAATCTTCTCAGATTTAGTTGCACATTTTATTCATTTTGCCTCATGAACGTCTTTTAAATGAGTTCAACTGATTGATGAGAAACGTTTCGTTTCACCACTTTATTTAAGACTTGATGTCTTGAATGTTCGATACAATCACGAACATGACATAACATATACTTAACACGGACAAATAAAAAATATTTTAAAACTTTCCTCTTTAGACTTAAGAAATTTCTAGGATATTATTCTTCAAATGTTATAAGACCTGCATTTGAGTTTTTTTAGAAATATTTAAGAAACTTCTTTCAACAAAGTACGCTACAAAGGCTTGCTAGAAATATACAGCAACCTGGACATATTCGGAAAAGACTTTCAAATACTCAAGAATTTATATTGGCAACAAACTGCATGCATACCGAGAGGAAATGAATTCAGCAGATGTACAACATAAAAATGGCTGTAAGACAATGATGTGTCTTCTCATCGAATCTATTCAACCTATACAGCAAAACAATTATGAGAGAACTAACTAGAAGTCCTGCCAAGATTCGTCGTTGCGGCAAAAATCTTAAAAATATATGATATACATAAGACGCAGAATGGAAAATACAGAAACTGCTACAGAAGGTAAGAATGGAAAGCAAGAGTTAAACGCTAAACATAAACTACACGATAAATAAATGTATGATAACCAGTACAAAAAGAAGCCCAAAATGCCATATACTGATCGGGGGATACTAAAATCAAGCAGGTGCAGAAATCTAGATATCTGGGAAGTGTTCTGACAAGAAATGGAATGTGCGATATTGAGATTCGAAAGAGGCATTGGTATGACCAAGTAAACTTTTCGAAAGCTAAGCATAGTATTGAGAGACAGGAAGATTTATTTGGAAACAATGAAGAGTGTACTGTTATGTGATATGTGTCCTCATATATGGCAGCAAATGCTAGAGAATCTCCTCAAAGATGAAGGAGAGACTTGAAGCAACATAAATGTGATTCTCCAGAAGAATGCTGAAGATACCATGGACTGAATATGAGAGCAAAAACAAAGTTCGGGAGAGGTTGCAAACCAAAAGGAAACTTATACTTAGCACCAGGAGCAGAAAACTGAAGTTTCTGAGACACGTAAGGAAGAAGTAGAGATTGAAGAATCTAATACTCACGGGACAGATAAAGGACAAAGTACGAGGGAAAGCAACGCAAGACATACTTGATTGGATTGAGCCGGTGGATGGCAGAGCAGGGTTTTGGAGAGATACTAAGAGAAGTGTTAAGAACGACAAGTGATAGGGGTAAGTGGAGGTCCAGGAACGCTTACCTCCGAAATGGATGGCACATAAAGAAGAAGAATACCACTAGCCAATCATTTTTGCAATCTGCAGTTTTATATTTTGAAAAATCTGATGTTACGCAACAATTAGTGTCCGTCAAATTAGACTTGCGACGCATTTTAATGTATTAAACTTGAAATGTATTCATCAATCCAACTATTAATTTAAGAATTCTAAATTCATTAAATTTCATTAATTAGCTTCTATTTGCTCAAAGCTGCGTAGAGAAACTCTCATTGTAAAACAACCCTGATTTGCTTAATTTGAGATACTGTGTGAATATCATCAGGGAGAAGCGTATCAAGAAACTGATTTCGTAGATTCATAATTGATATGATAATATTGTGAACTTCATGGATTAGCGTCTTCCAGAAGATTTTTCCAGTTCTAGATATATTGGCAAGATGCTATGGAAATTGTTTTTTCTTTTTATTTACCCTCGTACATTTATGTGTGTGTGGGATGTGGATTGTAACTTATCATTTAAATCAAATTAAGGAAATTACAAAAATTTTAACAGATATTGAGTTATTTGTCAATATAGAATCATATATACATTGATAAGACAAATTACTGATGGTTTTTGTGGCTATCTATTGGTCAGTATTCAAGCAAAAGTCACGTGCCATATCTTGTAAAAAATATTCGTGCAATAGAATCTTTTATCAATTTCTTTATATTTGCTTTGATGCTGATCAAGATAAATTTACCTAATAGAAAAATCTGGTATGGAGTAAATATTTTACAGTATTTTTTTATTTTACAGTAAGTTTGAGACTCTAAAACAATTAAGGGTAAAGAAATAACAACTGGATATAAAATGCTGATTTTCAAAGCAGGTAGACCGAAAATAAATAATTGGTGAAATACGATATTTTTGCTAACATTCCTCTCATGAGCCATTATAATCTGTACTAACTAAGTAACGACAAATAACCTTACATATATAAACACATTAACACACACCTGTGCACAAACACATATATGTATATTTCACAATAACTAATCAGATACTGACTTTTCTCCAAATCACAATGAACAGTTCAATTCTCAATGTTTTGAACGTCTATTGGGATTTAAGTTTACATCAGGCCTCAAGTAGAACTCACGCATGCAATCCATCGTTCAAGATGCTGGGAGCTTATTTTATCGCTCACTGAAGTACCTCACTCTTGTCATGATTTTCTTAACAAGAGTCAAATTAGCCACAAAATGGGGCGTTGCATCCATATCTGGCTGCAGCTGCTCAAGCCTCACTTTTGAACCATTATTGTGTACGCGATCCTACAGGGCATAACTAAACGCAACTTCGCTAACCTATTTCTACTCTATTATTATTTCCATGGCAAGTGTTCAGATGGACTCTATTCTTCAGTTCCGTCAATTTACAGCAAAGACACGGTATGCTACTCTTGTCAAAGTGGAAATAGTACATTTAATCATTTAGCTTTCAATTAAGCTAAAATTAAAGGTTCAAGATAAAGTTTTTTTATTTTAAAAATTCAATTTAAAACTTAGGTATCAAAATAGAAATTGCTATACAAAAAAAAAACTTCAAACACAAAAATGTTAAAATTATTTTAATAATACGATGGCTCAATGATTTACATTAAACTTTTCAATTTTTTATTAGTAAAAATAGTTTTCACTTAATAACTTACCAAAATAACGTCTACAAGGCTTTAAAATATTTCAAAAATATTTTTGAAATTTTATAAATCACTATAATTATAATAATTAAAAAAAATAGAAACAACTTTTTTAAAATTTCATTATTAATCGGAAGAATTATAATAACCTTATTTTATATTATTTATTAAAGCAAGTAAAAAATTATAATGTCCTTAATTTGAATTAATTATTAAGGCAATTAAAAGCTTATCTAATTAAAACACTTCATAGTCTTATTGCATGTTTTATTTTATTATTCAGAGAAGATTTTCGATAAAAGGGGCTAAATTGTTGAACAAATAATACATGATTTACATTTCCTAGTGAGTTCTGATTTTAACTAATAAAAGCATTTTTGCTTACAAAATTTTATTTCTTGAAAGAGCGGTAAGAAAATAACACAACACGTTTACCAAAATTTTGAAAGTGTTAGAAAGGATTAATGCAACACGTTTGCCCGGTCGGCTGGTTGGTTGGTTTGCTGGTTCGGGAACGGATTCTGCTGCGATGACGTCAAAACGGTACCAGTTATGTCGACGCTTTCGGGTAGCTGGTCGTGATGATCTCGTCACAGAAGCTGGTCTTGAAGACGTCTATTACAACAACGAACTTACTGCCCACGCTGTGATTTAATTTCAGAAAGTCACGTTGTGTAAATTCAGTAGCCGTATTTCTACCATATTCAGACTGGACACTTGTGTACACTTGTGATTACAATAAAATAATCACGGCACCAAAAAAAAAAAAAAAATAAAATAAAATAAAATAAAAATAAAAAATAAATAAATAAAATAAACAAAAAAAAACAACAAAAATTAAATAAATGAATAAGTTCAAAGACGCCTGGTGAGTTACGATGAAAGTCTTCATAAAAAAACAATTAACTACAAAAGCAGAAAATACAATTTGAATTGTCGGAATGCCAGTTTACAACGAAGAGAGGTTTCGTTTAAAAATACCAGAGTTTTCAGTTTTCTTATAAACACATGTCCTTTCGACGTTTTCAAACTTCAAGTAACTTCTAAAACAATAAAATTCTTTCGGGATTTTTATGGGAGGCGCATTATTCAACATTAACTCTTTAAGTTAATCGGCGGCAGGCTTCATTCGACATTAACACTTTAAATTAACCGGCGGCAGGCTTTTCTATTTTTCTTACATCTTCAGTTATAAGTTCTGTGGTAGGTGACCAGCCTCTGGGTTGTGGCTCCCCAGTTGGGAACCCTTTCCACAGTCGTTACATTTCAACTGCAATTTCAACAAATACCCAGCCAACAACTAATTTTTCTCGCTGAGTCTCCATTTTTATAGCCATCCCCAATCCTCTCAGGGGATTTAGCCGACTCAAAGCTTTTGACCAATGAGATTATTTCCACCCACACGATTTACGGGGAACCATGGAACGACAAATGAAATATCAACAGCTCACAGGACGTAATGTCTTTCTGTCTTTTTTTAACATCATCTTTAAGTTTTCAATTCCCAAATCCTTTTTTCCCAGGAATACTTTTGCAGATTTAACCCTACCTGACCTCATCAAGTAAATACAGACATTTTGTTAAGGCTACTTCCATATTACAAGCTTCTATCGGGCCCAAAACAATTCGTTTTGTATATGAAATTGAAAGAAAGCTATATTTCTCTCTTTTTTCCCGAAGTGTCAGCTGATTACTCTATTCCCCTGATTTTACAAGTACATGATAGTATTAAAAATAGTTTTTGATATAAGCTCACATCACGGATTACAATGAAGCACAACTAATAATACCACTAATAACTCCTCTCTCTCCGTTTTATTAAACCACACACATTATATATATATATATATATATATATATATATATATATATATATCAGTGGGAAATAGTGTTACATTAAAAAAATTTAGAAAATAAGTAAAAAATACTTTGATTTAACTCTTAATAATAATATAAATATTATGATGTAAAAAAATTTGTTTTTATAAGTTTGGGAAATTTTATCTTCATACTCTGTTGTTTTTTTCACCGATTTAGTCGTGGGACCTAGTTTTATGTGTTGCTCTTCAGTTCAGTGACCTTTCACATCTTAGGAAGACATTTTATCGTTCATTAGTGGAGGGGCCGTGTTGGAACCGGTCTGTGATAGGCTTGTCTTGTCGGTCAGTGAGTTTATGATTAACTGACGATTGGCCTTGAATGGACTGCGTATCAATGGCGTGGGTTTCAAGGCGAGTTTGGCAAATCGTGAATTGGAGGAGATGACCGAGTACGCCTTCTTCCACTGTCAGCTTATGTCTATTGATCTCGCGTATGTGTGCAACAATGTGTCGATGTTAAACATTTGGTGTTTCTTACGATGCTAGCCGTAGCGAGAACTGTGATACGAATGGAGGAAATTTTAGGAAGCGAATCTGATTAGATATTTTGAGCATCAACTGATCTGAATTTATAGAAAGTGAATAGTTTTGACAGATTTCAGCAAAAAGTAAGTAACGTGATAGGTCCCGACTTGGTAGATCACCTCCAGGCACTTTCTCACCAGCGGGATGTGGCTTCTATCTGTCTACAAATATTTTCATGGCATCTGCTCCGACGAACTTAAGTCACTGGTGCCTTCGCCACTAGAATTTACTCGTGCAACCAGACTGGCAATAAGGTCCCACCCAGTTACAGTTAGATAAACCAAATGCAGCCGTCAATTCTACTTCATCAGCTTTTTTTCTCGCACTTCCCGCTTGTGGGACTCCCTTCCGTATACTTGCTTTCCTTACGGCTACAACCTAAAAGTATTTAAATGCAAGGTCAATACCCACCTTTTATCCACTTGACTCCAGTTTTTTCTACATCATCCTGTATATCTTGTTATATCTTGTTCTTTTCCTTTCTCGCTGCCTTCACAACTGTTTTCACACCTGTATTTCCATCCTTCTCTTACCCTTTCTCTGACATCGACTGTAACTGGTCCGTTTTTCTCTTCACTCTCCTCTTGCCTAAACTTTTGCTCTTATGTAGCCCCCTGCGCATCACTGTCGGTACTACCTTGCTTGGGGTGAAACGATTAAAAAATTATTTTTACTTCAGTAATGAAGTAATAATATAATCAGCCTTTGATCAACGCATGACATAAAACAAACAACAAATATATATGATAAAGCTTTTGTGTTTATACACTTTAATTTAGTGACACTTCTCAGTAAATATTTTAATCAATCTATCATCTAATGTTTGCATTAGTTTTTTTATTATGTATGTTTAATATCCAATATTGTACTTTTAATTGCTTTCCATAGTTCTTCTTAGCTTTCATATTATTAGCCACCTTCATTTAATTTTATTTTCACAATTGACCATAGATTTCCAGTAGGATTCACACCTGGACTTGCTGCTAGCCATTCAATTATCTTCTCTGCTGGAAATAATTTACTTTCTAAAAATTACGGATAACCTTAGATATATGAGAAGGAGTATCATCATGCATAAATACACACTTCACTTTTAAACAGCAAGGCTGGTATTTGTACCATTCGAAGAAATGTTTGCCTATAAACTCGTAATATTTAATACTGTTCGTTTAACTCGTTCATAGACTTTGTATGGTTCAATAATGGTTTTGTCTAAAATTCCAGTACATGTTATCACAGTGCCGCTTCCTTTCTACCTTTTTTAGCCACAGGCACATCTTAAACGTATAAAATCTATTCTTTGACCCATTCATTAGGCCTATCGAATGTCACCCGATATACCTCAGTGAAAATTACTTTAGAAAAGTTAACCTTCATTTACTTCTAAGCTTAATTATGACGCTTGAAAATATTTACTTTATAGAGAAGAGTGTTCCTCGGAGATCATTTGATAGATCCCAATTTGCGATGTATTCTACATCTTTTGTCATTTTTGACTCCGTCAATTCTAGCTTTTTCACTGGTCAAACATAGTTGCTTTGCTAAAACACGCTTTAGTTTACATTTTCCTCTTGAGGACAACTTCTTAAATCCATTTTTATTCTTCTAATTTAAAAATTAGTTATATCTTCAACAGAACTTTTTATTATCCGATGATCTTTGCAAAGCTTCTTTGATATTGCCAATGTAGAAATTCCCTCATTTAGTTATGTTATTTTCTGTTTTCGTCTTATGTTAGATCATTTTAAGTAGCCATGTTTCAAGACATTATGGAAAATAAAGAAAATAGTCTTTTATTTGATTTCCGAGGCTTTAAAAAATATCAGTTTAATCTGCATAATCACATAGCCATGCATTGAGCAGAATTATTTTCAACTGAGTGAAGGTTGGCTGTATTTAAACGAAAAGTAGGAAAGTAATAACAAAGAATTAGAATACTATCTGAGTAAAAAGAAATCCTTTCAATGACTAAAATTCGAGCGGAATCAATCTCATGAAGGCTACAAGAAGTAACAAAAAAGAAAGTCTGCTACAATAAATATTTAATTTCAGTTTACTTTAGCAAGTTAAACTTACCTTTGGACATATACATATTCAAGTTTTGGTTTAAATGCTTTAGAATTTGTTAAGAATACATTAAATAATAACTGAGTTGATTTTATAATATTCTTGTAGAAATAAAATACCGGTATGTTCAATCTTTATAGAACAAACACTGGTAAACATGAATTCTACACAACTTTTAATTTTCTAGTGCTAGGATATTAACAGATGTCATTTAACTGCACAGTGGGATTGACATCAGAGAGATTTGTGGTATTGCCATGATAGTAAATTCTTCTTTATATTCTTGGAATCATTCCAAAACAACGCTGCTAAAATCAATATACTGACACCACTGGCTTGTTCTGTTCCATCTGTGTTCACCCTGATATTATTACGTTCATCAGAATAACGAATATGTTGTGACATATTCTTTATTTTCATTGATTAAAGCTATTTACAGTTTGGTCACAGTAATCGTTACTATAAAAATCTATGCTGTAAAGAACATCCTTCTTTTCGTCCCCACAATTTTATATCTAAGTCTATTCTCTAATAAGAGCTTCCTCTGTCTGGTCGTCACGATTTCATATCTTGATCTATATTACAATAAGAGGCGCAGTGGTCCGTCTATCCATCCGTTCGCCGTGACAATTTATCTTAATCTATACTCTCGTAAAAGCCGCGTCCGTCCGTCACAATTTCATATCTTAATCTATACTATAAAAAGAGCCGTGTCTGTTCATTCTTGGTCACAATTTCCTATGTTGTATACTATAATAAGAACCTTGTCCGTTTGTTTTACGATTCAACCAGTAATAAAATATACAGCATTTTCCTTTATTAAGAAGATATACAGTATTTATTTCAGCAGTAATTTAATTTAAACTAAAACTTAAACATAAATTGAAAAGTAAAATCTTAGAAGTTAAATTAATAGGTAGAATATTTTAAAGGAAGAATCTATACATTATGTACCACAGGTCAAGTGGGAATAATAATAATAATAATAATAATAATAATAATAATAATAATAATAATACAGTAATTTTTATTTTTACTGTTTACACAGTAATTATTCTACTGGTTTGTATTTAGCGGAAAACCTTCATTCACTTCAGGCATTGCTGCCAACTGACGTCTTCGCA
This sequence comes from Ascarosepion bandense, assembly GCA_037127315.1. NCBI lineage: Eukaryota > Metazoa > Mollusca > Cephalopoda > Sepiida > Sepiidae > Ascarosepion > Ascarosepion bandense. The sequence continues at coordinate 2,320,666 of JBBBDQ010001536.1, forward strand.
GTTGTTGATTGTTCCTCAATGGAAAACTTGACTATTGGTAATCATAACAAGTGGATAATGCTCTGTTTTTTCATTCATAACAATCAAACTGCTACCAAGGTCATTCAAATCTTACTCCGATAAAAAATAGTCTAAATGAAAACATTAAAAAAAGTACAAATCAATCATGTTACATTGTTATTACGTGATTTCTGTCTTTTTGTAAATGGTATTGTTATCCTCATTCTTTGTTTAAGGCTAACAGAAACTTAATTCTCGGTTATCATTCAGTTTGTCATTTAATAAAACTGACAAAACAATCGTAAATTATTACAATCATATAAATCCGACAAATTGTTAAAGCAATACACTATATACTAATATGCATGGTTTGTCAGTAATCACTTAAAAGCGTTATCCATGTGATTGACATATTTTTGGTAAGATTTATTCATTACAGTTTCAATGAATTCTTTGTGTTTTGAGTAGAATTCTCTTCTGCATTTATCGCCACAATTAATTACATCTTAAAAGAACTAGTTTATGTGCACAATCTTTATCAATAATAAAAGTTTTGTTTATAGCAGAAAATTGATGCAGCAAAGGCAGAAAATAGAAACCAGACACGGCAGCACAAATAGTATTTCACGGATTAGGAGGGGGAGGAGCAAAGACAACAAGAAAAAAAGACAGGCAATGTGAATAAAAGAAGTACTCGTAGTTTTAGTAGTAGTAGTAGTAGAAAAGAAGAAAAAGAAGAAAAAGAAGTACTTACTACTGATACTGCTTTTGAAAATGTAATGTTTTACATAATTTCTGTTTTACAAAAAGAAAAATGGGAATTATCATCTACATTTTGGCAACAAAAAGTGATTTTGATGATTTATTTCAGTTATGTAGTGTGCATATTTTGAATCGTTTTATATTTTATATGTGATCACATTATTTTGTTTCAAATAATGTCATTATATACAAGGACCTCCATAAAAACGCGATGAATAAGGTTTAAAATTCCTCATCATATATGTTGTGTGTTGCCTTCCCCGTCTCTCTTTCTCTCTATTTGACCTGTGACTATCCGATCCTCCAAGTCTTACTTCTTCATTACATGTCCTAGAAATCATAAAATAAAAGTATAACATCATTTAATTAGAAAGGTTTTTAATTACTTTTATAAGAATTGTGAATTTTTGTGTGAAAATCAATCTATTTCTTGTGTTTGTAAGAAAATCACTTTTTTCTTGATTATTAAATATTGTATCAGCCTTTTCCTGATGTTAAGTATTAGTTTCGTTTTCGTTTTTATCCCCTCCAAAACCTCATCGTTGCTCAAATGTTCAGTCCATGATATCCTCCGCATTCTTCTGTAGAACCACATTTCGGTTATTTCAATTCAATCCTTCATCATTGAAGAGATTGTTCATCATTCACTCTAATATCGAAGAACACACATCACATAATCTCGTACACTCTTTTTTGTTTTCAGCAACTTTTTCCTGTCTCTGAATACTCTACTCAGCTCTGGAATGTATCCTTATCCATGTCAATTCGTCTTTGGCTTCTTCCCTCTCAGAAGTTTCATCCTTAGTTTACAAATGACTGGGAGGTGGTTATTTCCACAGTTGGCACTTTGATAAATTTTGCAATAAACACCTCTATTCCAGATTGATTTTTCGTGTCACCTCCTGGGTTTCTTCATGTCTATAAATGTCTAGAGGGCTCTTGAAACCAGGTGTTAGCTATTACCAGGTCATTTGCAGTGCATCATTGAATCCATTTTTCTCTTTGATCATTGCGACTTCCTAGTTCAAATTTGCCAACTGTTACCCCTTCCCTTTCCTTAACTACCTTGGTATTCAAGTTTCCTATGATAATTGTAATTTCGTGAATTTACACTGGGCCTTGACATTGTCCAGTATGGAGTAGACAGATTCTATTCCTCCCCAGTGCTCTGTGTTCTCGGTGCATACACTACTATAAGTATTGAAAGTTTTCCCTTTCAGTTTGACCAAGAGAACTCTTTTGGATAGCTGGTAGTATCCCAGAATGCATTTTTCATTTCTTCGATCAGTGTTATATCAACTCCCTTTTCATTATTTTTATCACCTGCGCATATCATCCTGTGGTTGTCACTGAAGAAGTCTCCGTTGTTTGGCCACCTCGTTTCGCATATTCCTAGAAGGTTGATAGTCAATCTGCTCATCTCCTGCTTGACATTCTCCAGTTGTCTACATTCGTTCAGCGTTCTGACGTTCCATATTACAAGAGTAATTTTTCGTTTAGTGTTAACAGTCGCAAAATAATGATCCGGTGACATCTGCCGCTCATGTTGTTTCTTTTACACATACAAAAAAAAAATCAAAATTCTTTTTAAAATGTTAATGTTCGATGATATGAATTACGCCCTTCCTTTCATGACTAATAAACATAGATTTCATTTAATAATAATATCATGTAAAAGGTTGAAATTAATACAAAATTTTAAAAGAATTAAAACTTGATAAAATTTTCTAATTAATAATTACAAGAAAAGAAAAACAATCATACAAAAATTCATTATTCATATAATGGTAATTAAAAGCATTTCTAATTAAATAAGGTCATACTTTTAGTTTGTTATTCAAAGCAGATTTTAGATAAATGTTCCTTCTGTTTGACAAAAAATTGATCACTTACCTATTCGAAAGAGTCTTGCTTTTAACTACTATAAATATGAAGAGACTGTAATTTTTAATTATTCTAAATTTCATAAAATTAAGTAAGTAGGGGTAGCGGCTGTAAAAAAAAAAATACTGGAGAAAAGCATTTTTCCAAACAAGACTTTTCTCTTGAAGGTATTGGACAAATGCAAAAAAAAAAAAATCTGGTATATTAGGTCAAAAGAAATAAACTAATCATACTCGGATATTTCGGAAATTCATGTTGTGAAGAAAGGTGGTATTTTAGTAGAATTCAGACTTTATGCGAAAAATTCATATTAGTGAAACGTATTGTAATATTATAAACGTTCGATAGACATGAAAAACAATACATTTTAAAATAGTGTACACATGCACAGCCCCCCGTCATAATAAATAATTATATATGTTTGTGTATGCGTGTGTGTGTTTGTGTATATATATATATATATATATATATATATATATACATATAATAATGAACTTAATCACAGTAAGTCAACACTAATAAAAACAGACTAAATATCAGAAAATAATGCTAACAGTAATAAACCGTCTTCTAACCCGGCGAGGACCCCCTCGTGGGTTAAATAAAGGGGGAGAAAAAAAAGTAAAAACAAGAACAATACGTCTAGTGCTCGTTTGAAAGAAAAAAAAAACCAAGATGAAACCTTAACAGCAAAGTACTCGATACGAAAGTGCGAAAGTACGAAAGTAGAGCAGAATACAATACAAAATCTAGATTTGAGCCACCACCTACCGCGGTTTCACACTTAAGTGGCTCAAATCTAGATTTTGTATTATATATATATATATATATATATATATATATATATATATATATATATATATATTTGTTTTTCTTTAATCCGAAGTGGAAGAGTAGGAAGGTAAATTCCAAGAACCTGACCCTAATCAATATTTAAAATTTTTAGACAGCACCTATCACGAAAATTCCTCGGAATACGGGCTGAACCTCTCAGTTTCCAGCTAATTTCAGGATCCAGCCCTTCCTCTTTCATTTTCCAGAATGCCCGCGAAAGGGCTGTCTGGTACCTCTGACCGGGTTTCGAAATGGAGTACCTGTAGTTATACAGTCATTGTTTGAAAGGACCGGCGGACATAACGATATAGGTCCGGAAGTCGTTTTTTTTTTGTTAGATAGAGAAATGTGGGCTTCATAAATCACCTGGGTGGATTTGCATTTTCCCTCCTACGGGCAGGCGTCCACAGAATTACAGTTGCATTCGTTTAGAATTCCGGACCTAGATTAAGCATCGCGCAAGTTCACCAGAATACTCCTATTATAAGGCTGTTCATATTTGGGGTGCAAGAATAACTAATTTTAAGGGTGTACCTATTAAAAATCTTCCGTAGAGGGTTGCTGTTATTAAAACTTTTGTCTATTAACTTGAGAAAATATTTACCAATATTGATATTAGTTAGTTCTAGCCCTTTAAAAAAACCTTTAAGATTTAGTTAATTGCAATGTTTCAATGCTCCTATATAACTTTAAAATTATGTTACCATAATAAATGACCCACACAATATACATTTGTATTTCAAACTATAATATACCTTAGTTTACCACAATTATTAAAATCCTGATTGTAAACTTTACATTCCACTCCCTTTACTCACGAGGTAGTAGTAAATATAATTAAAAAAAACAAATCCCTGAAGTTCAGCCTGCTGTTAAAGATTGCTGTCTGCCCATTTAAATAATGTATGTTCCCACAATGTATCTCATCCAGACAAAATAATTCTATTTTAATTTATAAAAATAACTACAATGTTTCATTTATAACTTAATATGAGTTAAAAATTGATAACTATTTTACCAAAATAAATGACCCATACAATATTTAATTGGTTTTCTTAACTACAACATGCTTAATATACTAAAATTATGTAATCCTAATTCAAACATAAATACTCCAGCCCCTTTACTCATGAGTTGGTTTAAAAAAGGTCCAACTTGCTGTCTGAAATTATTTGCCTATTTAAGTATTGTGTGGTCCCACTATGTATCTTACTCAGAAAAATACATTTTCTTTAAAATGTAATTAATTACAATATTTCATTTATAGCTTATACTCCAACATAATTGAAATATAAACTATTTTACTAAATTAAACGACCTACACAATACTTAATATTTGTTCTTGGTGCAATATAACTAAGTATACCATAATTATTTAATCCTAATTCTGATCTAAACATTTCAGCCCCTTTACTCATTAAATAGTAGTAAAAAAAATCTATTGTTCAATAAAAGAAAACAAACTAAAATTCAACCTTCTGTTAAAATTATTGTCTACCCATTTAAAAAATCTAAGATCCCACTATGTATCTTATCTAGACAAAACCAAAAATTACATGTCTAGAGCCAAGCCATCTTGTCCACTTTCATAACCCAAATATTAAAATTCCATGGTTACATAATTCTCATTTTTTATTGAACAATATTGAAACATAAAGCATTTTCTCCAATTACCACTCCCTGGTTTTCTACATAACCATGAATTCATCTTATATTTTAAAAATAATCATTTTTCATCATTTATTTTAACATAACATCTGCAGAAAAACGATATTGTTCTGAAACATGAAAATTTTTGTGTAGTAATATTATACATTTATAAACCACTGTAATAACAAAATTACAATATTAAGCTCTACTCTGCATCACGTACTCTTTATAAAAGTATATGATTGAACAGTGGGTTTTAATCTAAGTGTTCTTCCTTCTTGTAATATTATATATATATATATATATATATATATATATATATGATGTAAATCCCCATTGTTTTCTTAGTTCAAGATTTTGTATTGAATATATTACAATAATTTTGTCAGCTTCTTTTGTTCCTAATCAATAATGACTACACTGAAATTAGCCCTAAGTCAAAACATTTACACATAATTAACGAATCTAGATGATGGAGGAAACTTTTAAGTTTCGTGAGTCTCTTAAAGTAATTTTAAAAATAATTTATGAAATACGAAACTATATAAATGATGATTGTGCGTATGTACATATTAACAATATGGGCTGAGTAATTATAGGGAGTAGTATTATTGAAATCTATCTATCTATCTATCTATCTATCTATCTATCTATCACAGTCTTTTCATCCTTATGTATTAATTTATCTCATTATGTCCTTATTTTCCTCTGTTCTATGTAAACAACTAGAAAAGCTGCGCGGTGTAGCAGTTTAATCTATTTAATGTTGCAAGTTGTTTATAGTGTGCTTAATTCGTAGGGAAATGCCATGTGTTCTCGATGCTCTAAATTTGAGTATTTCTTCTATTTTCTTTCTTTCTTTCTTTCTTTCTTTCTTTCTTTCTTTCTTTCTTTCTTTCTATTTATCTGTAAAGTAAGACAGCTCCTAAAATAAATCCGTTTGTAATCATATTCGTTTTAGACCATTTTAAAACATTTGACTGTATATTCACATCACATATTATAGATAATGCGTTTTCTTTTGATGATAATATTGTCAGGTTGGCTGTGCGTGTACATATGCAATCCTACAATTCCATATATATATATATATATATATATATATATATATATATATGTCTGATTATATATAAGTTTACCTAGATATATAACTGTACTTGTTTAGCTTCCGAGTTAATTATTTCTTTCTGCTGACATCAACAGTAAGTATTCTAGACAAAATTAAAAGCTATGAATTAAAAGATGCCTATGTGCCTTTTGATGGTTAGTTCAATAAAAAGCATTTTACGTTTAACAGATTCTTACGCAATGTATTTTGCTGTTGTGTGCAAGCCACGATTACAAAACTAGTAATTTCACTGATACAAAATAGTAACGCTAGAAAGCTATTACTAATAACAGCAGCAACATTTCGAATAATTATTCTCAAAGGCTTAAGGCAGCCATTCTTATTTTGAAAACAGGCACAATGCAATAATTCTCATTCCAATTTTCCTGGGGACCAAGTTAATTAATTTATAAATACTACATCATCCATCTATTTTTCTAAATTAGAGTTTTGCAAAATATTTATTCGGACTTCTATCTTGAAAATTATTACTTTTACAAACTTATCATGAAATAAGAACATCACAAACCCAGCTCAGCTAGTAAGATTGTGTAGCACAATATGCCAATAAAATAGTATCTGAAAGCATAGATTTTACCACAAATCGAAGCCAGGTCGGTGTAGGAAATATGCGACTGCTTCCTTCACTGCATCAGATGATTTTTTTGGGAATAGTTCCTTTAGGCATGACGGCAATTGTCTTGCTTGAATTACAATAAGTTATCCACTTAGATGTTTGTGCGCATTCGTACGTAACAATACATGCGATTTATGAACTCTGACTTTTGTAAAGAAAAATTTAATTGGCAAATATGTATTAAATTATAGTCAGGTGATTTTAGCTACATTCCCGGAGAAAATTACATTATATCAATCGAAAAATATCGGAATGATAATTACGAATAATGCTAGAAAAAAATCCCCACAAGACGAAGACCAAAAACCTGAAAAATTGCATAAAAATGGCAAATGAGGAAAATTTCAACTATTTCTTTTGTTTTCTGCATCTAAATCAATATTCAGTGACATTTGTTTTCGCGAATCGGTCAGAAGTTGGGCCTACGTGAGACTTCAGCGAGATCTCAACGAGATTTCAAGGAGATTTAATTTGATTCGCTTATTTTATTTCTTCATTCGTTTGGCCGCTGTTGTTTTTCGTTCGGAAATTTTATTTCCTTTTTGGTAAAAACAGATTCAGTTATTCGTGATAGTAATCGAGTTTTAAATGCGATGAACATCATTGGGTTACAGTTCTCACACACCTACGTCTACACTACATGCAGATGCATCGAAAACTTAACAAGTGTAAAACTTGGCTAACAAGTATATAGAAATGAATAATGCAATGTGTTCGATTCTCACTAAGCGTTACATTACTGTGTTTGCTTAATTTTTCTTGCATTTAGGCGTAGTGAATCTCCACAATTTCCTATCCTTTGTATCTCGAAACAATGTTTAATTAATCCTTACAATTTCATTAGGTAAGTTAAGCGCTATTTCCCCTCTGTCTATCAGATATATCTCTTTGTCAAATTCATCATTATATACTATTTTGCATTGTTCGGACTATTGTTCTCATTTTTGTTGGTTGTCCTTTTAAGCTAAGACAGCAAGAACATCGTAAGACCGTAACACAAGGGAAAATAGAAAATTCCAGCGTAGCTGACAACATATGGAGGGGAAAAAGAGACCACTGTCAGCTGTGGGATGAAGTTGAAATAATACAAAGAGAACAACACTGGAAATTACGAAAACTTAAGGAATCAGAGCCTATTCTAGACCATCAAAATCTCCTAAGCCGACCAAGCATAGAAATAAATGCAGTATGGGAGCCAGTAATATGCAGTGCTAGCGAAAATCATTAGCTTCAAGATTGCAATATGAGCACTGATAAAAAAATTATTACTGAGACCTCAGGTTTATATGTCCCAAAATACACTGATGTCATTAAGGTCACATGACTCGGTGGATAAATGCGTTGGTTAGTTTCAATGACTTAACCCAATGAGTTGTAAAAACATGATTACTGAGACATTTGATTTATAAGTCAAACAGAACAAATAACTTAGAAAGTTGAATTAAAGACATCCAAAAGTGACATTACTCATGTGACGAAAATAATTTACTCTAGTGACTGAAATAAACGTTTCGGTTCGAAATTCCAGCGTACAAAGGCGGAAATGACAGAAAACATGAGGGCCACAGTGCGAAAAATGTAAATAGTGTAAATATTGCCGCATCTCAGAAGTACAAACAAATACCCTCAATTCCTCAGTAATTTCAACGATAGCTGAATCTTTAAAAATGAATACAAGAAGTTGTAGTCGGAAAAGCATATGACAAATAAAACTGAACATTTAAGCAAGTTAGAAAACAACACGAATATCGCCGTGATATAAACACAAATAAACTTGTCTATAATTCTGAGAAGAGGTAGTATTTACATTATTATTACATTGATTGCAATATTTACGATGTTTGTACAGTGATTGTAGGCTCCAGACTTCTTCAGATGATTGGAATTCCGAATCTCAAAAACATCTGACCTAGTGGATAAAAGTGTTGTCAGATTCAGTGAATTAACCTAAAAAGTTGTGAGTTCAATACCTGGCTACAGCAGTGGTGACTTAATAACTTAGAGAGTTGTGTGAAAGGGAGATAACTCCGGAATTGGCATGGCTCATGGAACAACAACAATATACCACAGTGATCGTAATAAAGGGTTCAGTTTGAAATTTCAATTATCTAACAAAGTCCGTAGTGTACAAGATTTGTTCTCGTTTGTACTATTTACTTTGTCTGGACTGTTGTCTTCATATTTGTTGTCACATTTACGATGGTCCGGCCTTCTTCAAGTGATTGGAATTTTGAATGACATGGCGCATGGTACTAGAGCAACCTTTTCTGGCAGACGAAATGAAGAGTTCGGTTCGAAATTCCTATCACATGAAGAAGACAACCGAAAGGTCGTGAATATGACAACAAAAATGATGACAACAGCATGAACAATGTAAATAATTACATTACTCATCTCAGGCAGTTATTCTCATGTATCCTTCTTTTATTGTAATGCGAAATTTTATTTTGAAATTATCCCGACTGCAACGCTCATTATATTAAAAGCAAGGGTGAACTGCAAGCTTTGCTGAGGATTTGTATTACTGGATGAATATTTTGAAAATGAAATATAGTATTACTCTAGAAAAAAATGACTCTGAACAGGAGATTAGAATAAAATGGCTGAAATGTATTTTGAGTGAATAGTCTCATAAAATTTTAGAATATGTTCGACTGTTCAAAAATGTACAGAACCCTAATGACACTTCTTAAACACATAGACGAAAACATTTACCTGTCGTAACCGATAACATTTTTTTGTTAATATCTGTGACTAGTCGAAAAAAAAAGTGAACTTTCTTCATAAATTTTATCTCAACATACAACAGCTGATACACAAACTGGGAAAATGTAATAAAATCAACCATTACGTAAGAAGAGTTTGCCTTTTCAATTTCAATAAAACACATTCAAATGTAATTAAATGTTTAAATTTAATTTTCCTGCAGACGCACACATATATATACACGTTCACACATACACACTCACAATAATACATACACATACATGCAGAAATACATATATAGTAGGAAGAACGGTACAGATATAACGCGCGTGCGCATGCACACACACACACTCATATACATACACATATATATTTGTGAGAGACTTATTTTGACATACGCAAAATTCCTTTAATATATTTTAATTTACATTTACTTGACATTTACTCAAACAATATATTTTGTTGGAAAATTAAATTCTAAGAAAAAAATTCAAAGTCATATCTTTTCAAACACTAAAATCTGTCTGCATTCTTCTTAAAATTTGTGTTAAAAATTCGTTTGTTTAGTCATATATTATATTTTAAAAATCTATATAATAGGCCTGTGGATAAAAGCGTTGGTTAAATCTAGTGACTTGACCCAAAGAATGGTGAGTTTAATACCTGACTACAGCAGTGACGAAGAGAGTTGAGTTAAAGGAAGATAACTAAGGTATCCAGAAGTAGCATGACTTGTGAAACGAGAACAATATACACCAGGGGTTAAAATAAGAGACTCAATTCGAAATTCCAATCACTTGAAGAAGACCGAGGCGTACAATGGTCGAAATGTCGTGAATATGGCAATAAAGGCAAGGCCAACACTACGCACAATGTAAATTATGAAAATATTCAGAAGTATTAACAAATATTTTTTTATATATTAGGGACTTACAAATATTATAAGAGAAAATTTGAGAAAGCATTCAGCTAATAATAAAATTTGAATTATCGTCCGCTCATTTTCATTTATGACGTCAGTCTGATTTTTACTTTTTATCGCTGAAGAATTATTCGCACGTTGCACTGCCTATAGCGAAAGAGATGTGTTCCATTTGGTCTTAACCATTTCTTTATTCTTTATAACATTGATTTCAATCTTTTTTAAGCGGACCCGACGTTAGTAAAATCGAAGAAAACTGATTGTAAGAACTTCAAACAAACATGCTGCCATTACATTTTATGGCTTAATCTATAATTTTGTTTCACTACGAGTTTCTATTATCCCTCTACAAACGTCGATTAAAATGTGTTTCAGCGTAAGCAATACTAGAAGGCTGTAAGTATTACGTAAATATTGGAGTAAGTAATTTGTCAAGAAAATGGAAAGGGATTTGTGTGGGTTTGAGAGCTGCTGGCGATAGAATGAGTAGCAGCAGCTATTGTGCCACTCGACCCTCAGATTACTGGCAGGAAGCAGGTGCGCAAAGCTAATAAAAAGACGAGTCATGGCGGGAAATGAAATTACAAACGCATTCGTTCATCCAGCAGCCGATAAGAGGCAATTGCAAAACGAGAAAAATCGAAGTGTCGCCTCTAGGGTCCCGGGATGAGTCCATTGCTTTGGAAAGAAGTAAAAATATATGAAGACATAAACGTGCATTTCAGACACATCGACCGCTATACGCTGGTCGTAAAGAGCCGAACATTTTAAAGAGACTTTTAGTAGATAGTTATTTCAACAGGCCAAGTTTGGCATAAGAGCAGATGCACAAAACATGTTGGTAGTTAAAAATATTGACAACAAGCTTGTTGGCAAGCTAATTAACAAGTGCTTAAGTAAAATTGTAAAGCTTTCAGTACAAATTAATGATTACAATTTTGCATCATTGACTGCTGTACAATGATCATAACAGACCTATGTTTATAAAACTATTAGGTGTGTGCTAAGTAGAATACTCATTTTTGAAAACTAGGAACTTAATTATTTAATGATATGTCTTTCCAGAAAGTAGAAGATAACTCTCCACATATTCGTTTTCTTTCTTATCTCTGATTATCCGGGATCTACATTTGTATCAGATATCTAAAATGCATACGGTAAAGTCTATCTCTAGAGCCCTTAAAATTATTTAATGTTGTTGACTTTATGCATTAAATGATTATTCATAATTGACATACCGGTAGAGGGAAAATTAAAATCTTTTTAACATCATGGCTGGCAATTCTCTGAAATCACCAGCCAGCCTCACAAAAGCTCATGATCTCTCTTCTTATAATTGATTCTAATTAAATAAAAGACGCATTTGTAAGTCTACGTGTCATGAAACCTGTTTGTGCCGCATTTTCCCGGAACAATGACCGTAATCATATTTAAATTTAAAATTTAAATTTCAAATACAAATATGCAATTGAATGAAGACTGATATTTTTAAAGAAATCAAAATCAGAATCATCTTTCAAGGTTTTTCAATTTTTTTTGTCATCGTTAGGACTCCTAGTTCAAATTCCAATTGAATTCGTTGCATTCACTTGCGCGCAAATACCCTTCTCTTCTCTCTTTACCTATGGTTTGAAGAGCAGGACAGATTGGATTTTATAGCCTTGGTTGGCTACCAGTCTAACGCAGAAAAAATTTGCAAACCACTGTGGGAAAAATCTTTTGCCTAATTAGTCATGGATCAAAACAGACATGATCGCCCAAGCGTGTATCACGCATGTCACTTAACTGTCTGACTGATATTCAAAATAAAACAATATTTAATCGTGTTTCTTGCATGGTTATATATCTTACAGTGAAAAACTAATTTTAGGGTACTGATATAAGACAATCTGATAAACATCTACGGGGATAAGTTAGTGTTGTAAGATCGCAATATTCTAAAGTTTCGTACCCGAATAACCAAACAACCTCACGGTCAATATAAAATTGACTTTTTCCAGAAATGAATAAACCATATTTTGTCGTATAAACGATTTGTCTCTTGTTCTTACTAGATGTTACTATGATAAAGTTACATTTGGTCACAAGTTGAACTCTGATATACTACGGTACACTAAAAAATTGAATGTATCTTCATATGTCTATATTTTTGAGAAAAGGTATTTTAACTATTTACATCATTTAAATTGTTTGCACTGTTTTCCTCATCTTTATTGTCATATACACAATGTTTCAGCTGTTGTGTGCTCCAACCTTCTTCAGAAGATATAGTTTAGAATTTCTAACCGAACTCCTTATTTTGTCCAGAGGGTAGATAGTTCTAGTTCTACGTGCAATATCCATAATTTTCTGGATATCTTAGTTAATTCCGTTTAGTGACTTCAAGTTTTTTCACCACGTCTGTGGCAGGGTATTGAACTAACAACACATTTGATCACGTCACTGGATTACATCAACCAACGCTTTTATGCATGTGTCCGTGTGAACATCAGTGAATATATTTTGTGGACTTATATAAAGGGAAAAGGGAAATCACCGCCCTCTGTGGAAGGAGGTTGGAATAATAGACAGAGAACATCACTGGCAAACACACCAGGCATAGAATTTATACAATATGGGCATCAGTAATACAGACTGCTAGAGAGAAACGAGAACAACAAGTTGTAATATAAGTTCAGATAAAACCGATTACTGAGACTTATAAGTCATAAAAATCCATTGTTGGAGGCGTACAACGGCCGAAACAATAAAAATGATGTCAACAGTCGGAACAATGTAAATAGATTGAATTTATCATGTTTTTCTGTATTAGGTTTAAACTCAATATTATTGTTTTCACTGATTGAGGTCGGTTGTACTTGATTTGTATTTGTACTTTACTCGAAACTTTATGTCCTAATCCTGTAGCTAATCTCGGTTAACATACTAACAAGAAGGATCCCTTATTTAAATGAATCATTTATACGCCTTTCCAGTATTTTATAGTATTTCTAATGATTTGTTAAACTCTCGCAGCTGTTTTAAAACTTAATAAATGCAACACTTATAAAGAATTCAGATAGTATTTGTTAGTATAATGAATTCTTAAATATTTAATGGAATTACAACTATTATTGTAATTTCTATTTTTAGTTGTATGTTTTATTGCTGCCTTCTAGAAAACAATATTTTGTTCGAGGGGAATCAAGTGCTACAGTCACATTGGATCAATTACTACTTTCACATTATTGGTTAAATATTTCACAAAGGGCTAGGAAGCTATCCAATTACATATCGGCATATCAACACCTGCAAATTTGAAAGAACACAGCATACGATTGAGAATCGCAAGTAACAACAACAGTGCATCAATTAGGCTGTTGATGCATGGAATTCTATAATTGACTTGAAAAGTCGATCAACAAATATAGGGGAATGGCTAAATGTGTAAATTAAAAATTGGGGTGAAATTTTCATATAATGTAATTTTTTATTAAATTAATTGGCGCATACACATATTAAACATGGAACGTACAATTGGGTCTGCATACAGAAACACACACACACACACACACACACATATATACATATATATATATATATATGTATATATATATGTATATATATATATGTATATATATATATATATAAAACAAATTGCTATTAACACACTAAGATAACATACATTTTAAGAAAAACAGGGATCATATTTTACTAATGAAATGGGATACAGAAGTATGAAAGAGTTTAAAATTTGGGATACTCTTGTATCCCGTTTTATTAGTACAATATGATCCCTCTTTTTCTTAAAACGCAATATATATATATAATTTAGAATTTGATATGTTCATAAGGGAAGAATGCTATATATAGAAATAAAAAGATGTAGAATTTATAGATATTGACAGCCTATTTATCTATCTATCTATGACGGCATCTGTACGTTTATATAGCTAGAACCTTTTACAACTGAGTCGCGACTTAGATCCTCACTGACCTTGTGCCACATCTAAGTGTTGTTTGGAATATCAACTATCTATGAAAATATTATATATATATATATATATGGAGAGAGAAAAAGAGAGAGAGCGATGTGAGAGAGAAATCAACAGAATTAGCAGCTATGGTTGCTAATACTTCAATTTGCTCACAATCCCGCACAACAAATATACACACTTTCCCTAATATAAAATATATCATATTTTTATGCAAGTTATATTTCTCACAGCAAATTGTTTAGAGATGTCAGTATTTCTTTATATTTAATTATACATTCAAAAGATATAGACCATATATTTTATTAACACAATATCTTCTCTACGCGCATAATTTGTCATTATTACTTGACATGTTGTTATGAGCTCTGTGATTTTATATAAACATCATTAGTCATTCGAACACTGTTTATGTTTGCATTTTCACTATTTCAGTTGTGAAATTAATTACATCAGATTTTGATAATTCTCAGTGATAATACTTGCTTGAATATTGTTTACTTTTCTCTTATCGCTTTGATTATAGATCTAATGTTCTTCTATTGGAATAATATTTGATGGTGTTAAATGATGAATTTTGTGTCTTTCAAATCATTTTTGTCATGGTGGGCAATAATAACACTAGTCGACAAAATGAAACGTTTATAAATATCAGAGTTAAAAGATTACTTAGTTAATTTTTTTTTTTTTTTGCTAATTACGAATCTGATTTCGTTTTATTTCTCGATCAGGTCACATTTGTACTGATACCTTTAGTTTTCATGTTTCGGTACGTAATTCATGTACTTATAAAGGGATAATAAATACAAGATATAATATTTTCGTGTACATTTATTATACAAAATTATAACTATTTAGTGTAAAGTAAATCCAGAATGCTCTCTATTGAATTGCAACGTAAAATCTTTTGGATGTAGACATTCTCTGCTGCTTACTCTCGGGTTCATCCCTGTATAAAATCCAGAAGTAATCAGCTTGCAGTTCTTCACCTGAAAATTCTTGATATCGTTGCTTCATTGGTGATATGTCTTAATGAAAGCGTTCACATTTCTCGCCAGACATTGCTTTATGTTTCTCAACGAGAAAAGACCAGATGTGAATCAAACCTTTTTAGTGACATTCGACAGACATTGCTGCTAAAAACTTTAGAATATATTTCAATCCATTCTAAAATGTTTATATGATATATGATACCCAGAAGATTGTACCAGATTCACTTAAAAGATTCACAGAGTTTAATGTCAATCTAATCCAGAGGTTTGTTGAATTGTTGTCCTCGAGAACTTCCTTTACCTACGGACCTACTATTACGTCTTCCCTCAGTTTTGCCTCGTTACGTAAAAGAAACTGTGCCTGACAGAAGAAAATCGATTATTTTTCTGTATGTGCTGTGTCCTTTCAGGACGTAGGCGATCATTGATTTCCATGTATCCCTATGTCTTGTCGCTCTTAACACTTTTCCTTTTGCTATTTCTCCAAATCCTAGCTGCACCATCCACTTGCTCAAGAACATCATGTTTGTTTCGCCTTGCTTTCACTGGTCTCTTTTTCCTTCTGACCATCCTGTGAGTATTATATTATCCAAGCCCTTCTTCCGCATTTAGTCAGTCAGTTAAATGTCATACCTGATACACACTTGGGCGATCATGTCTCGAAAGAGACATGACTGATTGCTCAGAAGATTATCTCGCAGTAGGTTGCCATTGCTTTCTGCGGTAGACTGGTTGCCAGTCAAGGCTATAGAACCCAATCTGTCCTATTATTTAACCCATAAGTGGAGGGAAAATTAATACCTTTCCCAAAGGTATCTGCGCGTAAGTGACTGCAAAGAATTCAACTGGAATTCTAACTCGGCTTCCCGAATTGTCGTTCTTTACCGATATTCACTGCACCATACCGCACATACGTGTCCCAAGAGCTTCAGCTGTCTCTTTCTGATGTTAAGTTTAAGATTCCTTTTCGTTTCATCCTTTTCAAAATCTTGTCGTTGCAAACATTTTCGGTCCATGGTCGATTACATTTTTAAGTAGCAGAACAATTACATATAATACAGCTGATAACATTTCCAGTAAAAAAAGTTGTTGATCAGTGTAATATTTGCAGAATATGATGGAACATTTCTTTTCATGAACAATTTTTTTTAGCTTGCATGGAACAAATAATAATCGAATCAAAGAAGTTAGGGTAATTTTCTGGCTTTTATCTTGACACCATAATTAACGTCAGGAGAAAAATAATTTTATTGACCGCAAATAGTATTTCACGTCCCTTCTATTGTCTTTTTAACTTTGTTGATTCCATGAATGATCCAGATTCAAAACATGGTCATTAGTATTATATATTCTTTTCCGTGTGTTCTAACTGGGACGAAAAGAGATTAAAACTTCAAAACTCAAATTTCATAATCTTTTCTCTTTAAAATGTCCATAAAAATATAAAATTCTTCTTCTTCATAAAGAACTTTAACACACTGAATGGAGACCAAATTGATTTTTCTTCGTAGGGTGAATTAGATTGTGTACCAAAATGACATTTCTCATAAATGTCGGTTCTTCTGAACCGACATTTATGAGAGATGGCTACAACTCACAGGGTAAATGACGAATTAAACTTTTCAAACACAATAATTTCAAATGTAAATAAAATATACCATCACATTTTATTTTGGTCTCTTCGAAAATGCGGTGATTTGCCGTGGGATGGGGTAGGTTCCGGTCTGGTTCATTCTAGACGGACAGGCCAAAAGGTCGGTCCTTTCTCTTCAACTTCCAAAGCCCCAACTGAACGCTATAACCGGTGAAATCCAACTTACTTCTAAAAATTAATCTCAAAACTCACAGACTCCCCGTGTCAGCTAACGTCATGTATTGATTTCTTCTGCAATTCTGGTTCCTCTATTATGCGATTGACGTAGTATAATATGTATATTTATGTATATTTACTAATATATATATATATATATATATATATATATATATATATATATATATATAATACGGCTGTGTTCATGCAATGAACACTGTTTTATTAACACCTGTATAATAATATTATGCATATGTGCACACTGATATATATATATATATATATATATATATATATATATATATATATTTATTTATTAATTCATGTCACTATATATATCTATCTATATATATATCTATATATCTATATCTATCTATATCTATCTATCTATCTATCTATCTATCTATCTATCTATCTATCTATCTATCTATATATATATATATATATATATATATATATGGTAGTTTGTTTTTCCTTTCATGATTTTAGCCAGAATTTCTTTCTCTTTTGTTACATTCTCAACACCAGTTTCTTCAAATATTGACCTTCTCTTAAATTAATTTCTCTCGTTTAATACTTTTAATTTATTTCATTTTAAATTTTAATTTCAGTTTTTCTTGTCAATATATTCAATTTCCTTTTTATGTAATATATGTTTAACTTCTTTAAATTTCCTACACAACATATTTAAAATATCTTTCTTTAGTTGTGATGTTATTGATTTCTTGCGACCCGTGTTAGCGTTAAATATTTGAAATGAAAAATAAACGGCAATACATACATTATATATATGTATTTAAATTATGATGCCAACCTAAGTGTTACATAATGAAATCACATAAGTTCTTGTAAATATTCTTAATACAAACAAACATCAGTAGAAATTTAAACGGTTTGTTATATAAGTATGAGCATAGTCTGAAAATATTTGGATAGTATCTTATTGCTATAAATTATTTTTCTCTGTGGTGCATGTGTTTTAGTAGACATATTTGTTGTTTTAAACAGTGATATAATAATGAAGAGGCCGAAAATTGAAAAATCCTTACTAAAAAAAAAATGTTTATTCCAACAGGAATTGAAACTGTATTCCCTTTCTTGCTTCAAGAAAACAACGTTTTTTAAATAATCATTTCACCCCAAGCAAGTCAGAACTGCCACTGGCGCGCAGGGGGTTACATAAAAGGTAGATGATGAGGATGTATCAGAGAATGAGTAAGGGAAGGATAAGAATGTAGGTGTGAAGAGGGCTGCGTGAGAGTAAGGTGGAAAAGAAAGAAGAACATGATACAATGATTGTCATGGAAAATATATACATTAACAAGATAAGAGATGCAATTGATCTTTCATTTAAATGCTTGGAGATTGTAGCTATTAGCGAAGCAAGTATACGGAAGGGAATTGCAAAACGGAAAGTGCGAGCAAAAAAAGCTTTTACTATAAAAGGGTGGGACCTAGGTGCCAGTCTGGTAGCTCGACTAAATTTATGCAGTGTGGCAGCAAACAGCTATGCTCATCGGCGCAGAAGCTGTGAAAATATTTGTAGAAGAGAAAGAGGGAAGCCACATTACCTCGGTGAAAAAGTGAATGGAGTTGAGCTACCAGGTAAGTTATCAATCACATTGTAAATTCTTCGTTGGATTTTTTCAAGAAGCTTGAGATGAATAGCAGGGACAGCAGTATTCATTGCACGCCAAAGTGTTCCCTACCAATTAATCTCTGACAAACTATCACACATAGTAATTTAACTATATATATGTAACATGTATTGAAGTTTATCTTTCATTTGAACGCTAATACGTAAGGTGACAGAGAATATTATAACGATTAGGAGAAGGAAATGGAAACCCAATTCTTAATAGAAAAATCTCTACTCCTGTTAATAATAATAATAATAATAATAATAATAATAATAATCCGATACATCCATTTTTGTAAATAGTGTTTATTTTGTTTACATGCCAACGCGAGAAAACCTAATAAAGAAAACTTGCTCTATCGCAGGATTCAAACTTGCATCCCCGACATTTGCAGGTAAAAAAACCCTGTCTGATCAGATGTGCTTTAGTTATGAAAATATTTACAGTCAAGCAATGTTCTTAATGCGTATTTGTTTCTCTAACGCATTCACTCCCTCAGATTTGATTTTCTCGAAGGCTCTATCTGCTCAGTTTCGTACCCGAAAAGTAAAAAAAAAAAAAAAAAAAAAAAGAAAGAAAGAAAAAATCTAAAGAAACAATGGCTTTTATTTTTATTCCAGTAAATTTTTATTACTTCACGCATTATTTTTAGTGGACACGCGTATCTGAGTAGACGCTCCGTTTTTCTAAACAGTGTGTATGTGCGCTTTTGTGTGTGTTTGTACAGCCATTTATCTATGTGTGTGTATGTGTGTGTGTATTACTTTTAGTAATGCACTATTTTATATGGAGGCAATGGACGAATTGTAAGCGATAAAATCTGTTCCACATTTGGCAATGAAGCATTATCCGTGGAAACTTTGACTGATGCTTGTTTAATTTGATTCTCTGATATCTCTGAATATTCTTCGCCAAATCTCATGTTGATAAAGCAGGTTTTATGTATTATATACACTTGACTAAGCTTAACCAAGTTTAGTCCTGAAAATATAATATCATATCAGAAAGACTTCTTAGCTATCCAAGCTGTACACATCTATCTATCTATCTATCTATCTATCTATCTATCTATCTATCTATCTATCTATTGCAGTATAGAAACACATTTTAAAATGATCTTCGGAATAATTAGCCACTTTCATGCTGATTGTATGTTCTGCAATAAAATAATTTCTATATAACTACATGCGGAAACCGATTAAGTTTCTAGATTTAACTCAAATATTATTTTCTAAGATTTTTCAAACTTGAATTTATGTTTCTTTTACATGTAAGTATGGTTTAGAAACTAAAAGTTGCTTTATACATATCTAAGAAGTTGTTTATCTATCATTCTAACTGGAAAACTTTACAGGTAGTACTATGTAGAAATAGTAAAAGTGTTTCATGTAAAATACCGAGATTTACATACAACAGAAAATATTTCTTATCGTCAGTCGGCGAAGGAAATCGTCAATAATGTCTTCCTTTACCGCTTCGCGAGTTCGCCAAAGCATGGAACTGACAGTCGTAAAGGGTTAAGTAGACCAGCCATATATTCCAATATACATATATATAATAATTAATTGACCCGTGGTAGAATTTTCGGGCATTTTCCAAAGGTGCCACGCGCTGGGATCGCCTCTTGAGATCGATATAATTAAGAAGTCAAATCTTTGACAAACTGACCATGGCAAGATTTTATTTGGGTCAGAAATATCTGGGAGATGCAGTTGAAATTTTCAAACGTATGCAGTACAGATTTTCAATTTGTGGTAGTTTTATAGGTATCAGCAACAGAACTATTTTCTAGAAGACTTGTCTTAACGGTTTTATTTCCATGTGTTAGGATGGCACGAGTAAAAAAATTACTATATTGTTCTGAATACTGCGGATAAAGAAGCCAACCACTTTGCTATAGAGCAGTGTTTCCCAACTTTTTTTTAGACCAGAGCCCACGTTTTGAACAAACACTTGTGTACGCTTCCCTGTCAAATTAAACTTCGAATATAATAGCGAATTCTTATTTCATACACTTAGGTATTACTCTGAAAACAATATAATATTGTTTTTATTTCTATTTTAAATGCCAATGATTAAAATTAAAATATAAAACTTTTATTTGATAGTTTATCGCAACTGTTTTTGATGGTTGACTTTGGTGATTACTGGCTAAGGGTCTTACTCATTTTGTAACTTTCAAGCTGTTTGTTTGTTTAAGAAACTGTGTAACGGCTTTGAAAATACATTCATCCATATAGAAGCTTTGGAATGCAATGAGTAAAAGTTTGATAGCTTCCTATTGCGTTAGACACCTTTGAGAAATTTCATTTTGTAGTCAGTATTGAATAAATTTTGAAAATTTGAATATATATATATATATTCAAATTTTCAAATTTACAAATTTTCACTTGTTTCTGATGAAGGACCAAGGGCGGTCTGAAATATAAAATACAATAATAAAAATAAACAAATACTGTCCAAAAATACATTTTAAATTCAAAACTTTTTAATATTCTTTCCTATATATATATATATATATATATATATGAGCCTGGATGTGTGTGTATGTATGACTCTTTCATCTGTTGATGCAATACACCAAGAGATACACGAGTCAGGTGTAATTGACTCATACTCCATACATGTTTAATGATGAATAAACCTGTTGATATTGGCCGCTACTGAATTTGTCAAATATCTTGCTGCTCCTGATGAATCAATAAAAAAGTCAGTTCAGTGCTGTACGTGATACACACTTGGGCGATCATGTCTCTTTCTATCTATGACTGATTTGGCAGAAGATTACAATTTCTTTCTGCGATAGACCAGTTGCCACCAAGTCTATAAAACGCAATCTGTTCTGCTACTCAATCCATAAATGGAGGGAGAAAAATGGTTGGCGAGCGCAGTGCTGTTTATGTATTTTACATTTCTTACAGTCATTCAAGTGACCTTCAAAGAATTTCTGCGTTCAATTGCTCTTGTTCCGCTGTCCGTTACAAGGAATATCTTATTTAGTACTTAATTCCGCTGATCAGTTTCCTTGGATATCTCATTTAGCGCTGCTCAGTTTGCATCCCGAGTCCAATAACTGAGTCCAATAACACAGTGTTCAGCGGATGGTTTAAGATCACAATTTCTAAAAAAATTCACGAGCCAATGTCTTAATTCACTATGCAATTGTACAGGATGTTCCTGAAATCACAGTAGTATTACACGTATTTATTGATAAGATGTCTTATGACATGGAGTATTGCAGTTTTTGTGAAATGTTGTACACCTCTTCAAGTCTAATTTACATTTGGTCTAATGATTTTAGGACACTTCTGGATGCACATTTCCCTGGAAGATAGATAGGCTGTGACGGACAAATTGCATGGCCATTTTGCTCTCCTTATATCACCCCCTTGGATTTTTTCCTTTGGAGAAAGATCGTTTCCACCAAACTCTTGTTCATGATCTTGCCACACTTTGTAGACGCATTGTTGAACTTGCCTAAACAGGTGACGTTGATATGCTGCTAAGCGTTTGAAGGGAGATTGAATATCGTCTTGAGATTTTGAACGCAACTAGAGGTGCACATGTGGAATGTAGTCAATAACAGCTGTGAATGTAAACTTGAGGAGATGTACAAAGTTTTACAAAAAACTATAATACTCTATATCATATGGCTTCTGAGCAATAAATAATTGTAATGGTACCGGAAGCCTGTATGTTTTATGGACCACGGATCTTCTGACTCTTTAACACAAGAATAACGGACGGTGACTGCTGTTTTGTCCTCTTTCGTGACACTAATATTTCTGCCTACAGACGATGATGTTATGTAAGTACCACCGATGTTGATCATTCCTAAAATATAAATGCAAAAGAAGCATACAGCTAAGTAATACAATAATCTATAGACGCTGATAAGTTATTATTTTATTATTTCATATCTTAATATAGGCTTTTTGATATATATAATCTTCATCAATTTTAACCAATTGATTTTGTTTAACTTTCTCCTTCGATCTTAATATAACATCAGTTTTATTGCTTCTTCGAGATTTCAAGTAGAATATACTTTTAATTTTTCATGTTCATCTCGTTTAATAATTTACCATATTTCTTCAATTGTAAAAAATTGAGATTTTACTTTGAGACATTTTTAAGACGATGGATAATAGTCAGCTTTGTTTTAGTGTATATACGTTTTAACTTGAAGTTTATTATTATTACTGCTTGTATCACTGAAAACATCTTGTCGAAGAATTAAGATAATTGTCTGCATTTAACATGACAATAATTAATTTTGAATGGCCTCATATTTGACCAAGATATCACGTCAACTTAGCTAAGTTGTCTACTAAATCATGCGGGTTGATTATCTTTATGTATTATCCAGCCTTTAGCCCAGCCACACTATGTAACGACATTTATCACTAAATAAATCAGTTTCCATTCTTCGTTTGCCAACTTAAACGTTTATTTTTGTGATGATTATTTAATGATTGTAGTTTATTTTTTTCATGGTTTTAAACAATACCGTTAACTTTTAGCAAATATTCCAATCTTCAAATGTTTCACTAGTAGGTTTATTAATTTTTCTTTTGCTGATTAATCTTTTTCTCACACATCACTTTTTAACATTTTAAATACAGTTTTTTTCTCGTTCTTGCCAAGGCATTTTATTGTAATTCTCTTTTTATCGCTAATTTCTCTTCAACTCTTTTGAAGTTGCCTAAATTTATTTGCAACTTCTTGTTTCTCTTTTACGTTTGCATTTCTCTAGTAATTTTGATATAATTGAAATAAAAATAAATATCAATGACTACAGATATATATATATATATAGTGTAATGGTTGTTACAATGTTTATAAATTCATAGTATCACTACACAAAAAATTTCTCTTGTTTCGAACAAAAAAAGCACACACGACAATACAAAATAACATACATTAAATTAAGGAGAAACCAACCCCAAAACAAAACAACACCTACCAACCCCTAAACCAAATAACAACACGCTAGGCGCCAGCAGCATCAGCTCTCTCAAGATTAATTGATTAACCTATCCTGAACTCTGCCAAAAGCAAACACTTAACCCTAAGACCTGAAAAAAGGTCAACAGAACTCAAATACAGACCAACCCTTCTAACACCAAAAAATAACAAATCCAACACAAATAACAAATAAACTGGCTTTTTCAACTAGATAATTCTCATTTCTGAAAAATCACCTGAGGATGAAGCCAAAAACATAATGGGCTGGCTTCGAAACATGTGAAATTTTTTGTGTAGTGATACTATAAACATTGTAACAACCATTACAGTATAACGCTCTACGTTGTAACGAGCACTCTTTATAAAAGTAAATGCATGAACAAAAGGGAAATAAACCTACGAGTTCAACAACTTAGTTACATATATATATATATATATATATATATATATATATATATATATATATATTTCAATCCTGGGTTAGGAGGCGACCGAAGTCTAAGCCGTACTGATGAGCTGTGATACAGCGAAACAAATCTGTTTGCGGATGACTATAATATTTACGCTCTCACACCCTGATTGAGCACTCTGGAAGAGTGGGAGACTTTGTAAACATTAGCTACTCCAGCATATACGCTTCGCTCATTCGATAATGAATTGGAGTACTCTAGCTATTGGGCGTGTTTATACGCGCTAAAAAGCCTGCCTGCCTTCTTCTACCGCACGCTCATGGCCTAGGGGTAGAATCGCCGACTGATGCCGATTCGGTCGAGTTTCAATCCTCGGTTAGGAAGCGACCGGAGTCTAATCCGTACTGATGAGCTGTGATACAGCGAAACAGATCTGTCTGCGGATGACTATATATATTTCTACGTCGGTGGCACGACTCAGAGTGTCATTCACTACGCAATCATCAAGTGCATATTACACACCCGTGCCCTGTTTTACCAACATCTGAGTAATATTTCTATATATGTGTGTATATCCATAGGCATATTTATTAATTCACATACCTATATGTATATATATATATTGCTTTAGAACGTATACAAACACTAAGACAACTACAAAATTGTTCATTTATTTTACATTGAAAGAAAAATGTCTCATCAGGTAGTTAATAAGTTTATTGAAAAAAAATAAATAAAAAGCACCACTTACTTTTATTTTTGAACTTTGTTTTTGTACGAGGTCAAAAGATATTAAAAAGGGGTAAAAGAAAGAGAGAGAAAGAGATAAAAAATATAAAGAGAATCAAGAAAAGGAAAAGAAAAAGGAAAGGGAAAGACACAGTGAAAGGAATAGAAAGTGAAGAGGAAAATAAGTGAGAAAATATAGAGAGGAAAGAGCCAATAGAAACGGCGAATAGAGAGACATTTTAGATTTCGGCCAGTATCTTGTCTAAAATCTTTTGGCATTTTTAAAAAAAGAATTACGTCTTTTAAAAAAAGAATTATGTCTCACAAAAAAAAAAGAAAGAAAAGAAATTTAATTTAATTTTAAACTAAATTTTAATTTATTTTATTTTTCCATTTTATTATATTAGGGCTAATGAATTTATATCACCTTGTTATGTTTTAAATACCCTCTATTTTACGTTTTATGAATACTTTTACTGTTTGTGTGTGCTTTCATCATTTTTTTTAATTCCAAAAGATATAACTTGAAACAATGTAAGAGATGTCTATATCTGTCTGCAATTTCCTTCCGACCAAAATTTAAAATTTCTTTTTCATGGCCGTTTCCATTGTGTCTCCACTTTCTTCCCTCTCTACATTTTCTCACTTTTTTCCATCTTTCTTTCCTCTTCACTTTCTGCTCCTTCTGTATTTTTCCTTTTCATCTTTCTTTTTTTCTTTATAGGCGTACAATTCTTTCTTTAAAAATACCAAAGGATTTTAGCCCAGACACCGTCTAACCGATGTCAATATCTGTCTGCAAATCAATTCCGGCCAAATTTTAAAATTTCTCTCTCTTAGCCGTTACGATTGGCTCTTTCCTCTCTATATTTTCTCACTTATTTTCCTCTTCACTTTCTATTTCTTCTTTATCTTTCCCTTTCATCTTTCTTTTCCTTTTCTTGATTTCTCATCTTCTTTTCTGATCTTTTCTTCCCTCTTCCTTTTCCTCTTTTTTAATATCTTTTTACCTCGTACAAAAAAAAAAAAAAAAGGATGCGGTGCTTTTTATTTTTTTTGATAAAATGTTTATTACTATTATTATTAACTACCTGATTAGATATTGTTCTTTCAATGTCGAAACAAAATGTGCAATTTTCTAAAGAAATAATTAATGCTAAATATTCATTTCTTTATTCTAATACTGAGAACTGTTTTAAATTAATATTTTGAACGTTGCCGTTATTTTCTTCGTTTTTTCCATTGGGACACACACACATATATATGTATATATACATATATATGTGTGTATATGTAGGTATGTACAAAAAATCACTGCCGATTTTCGATACCTCAATTTAAATTTAATTTTTAAAAATAAAAACGTTTTCTTGAAGCTTTAATTTTACCTTTAATTGAAAGCCAAGAGATTAAATTTACTAATTACCATAAGCAAAATACCCTGGTTTAGTTCAAACCGAAATTATATTGCTCGGAATCAAAAATTTCACTGAAAAAAAAGTTTTTTTTAAATTTACCGCCATTATTGACGAATCGACAGATTATGTAAACAGTAGCTAAATTTCTGATTTAAAAATCTTGCAAAAAAAAAATATACCTCCTTGACACGTTATTTAAGTTGATTTTTATAATTGAAACCTTCCTTTATCTGATTTCACACAAGTATTAAGTGCTTACTGACTTGATATTTACGAAATAAATCACTCTTTAAAAACAGTAGCCCTCTTGTCAGCGCTTATCTAGGCGATAAATTACGTGTTGACAAGTAGCAGGTGTGAATGACGTTTGGATGGCGGCCGTAAGTGACAAAAAAATCGTGTAGCTTAAAACGTAATATTTGGAAATTGAAATTTTTTGTTGTTGTTTTTTAACTAAATAGTAAAATTAAAAATTTAATATAATATTTTCAGCAAGTATAACATTTTATAGAATTTTAGTTTAGATTTATAGCCAGACTATGCTTTCTGAATAAATAAAAGTAAAATATGCTTTCTGAATAAATAAAAATAAAATATGCTTTCTGAATAAATAAAAATAAAATGTGCTTTCTGAATAAATAAAAATAAAAATGTGCTTTCTGAATAAATAAAAATATGCTTTCTGAATAAATAAAAATATGCTTTCTGAATGAATAAAAATTTAAATTTCTTTTAAAAAGAAAGAATTAAATTAAAATAACCGAACTGTTATTTATTAATATTTTTCTGAAATATTAAATATTTTTATGTTTAGATATTACATATTTATCTTACATTATTAATATGCTTTCTGAAAAAATTAAATTTCTTTTAGAATAATTTTAATTTAATAAAAAAAGAATTAAATTAGAATCAAAGTTTGGTTTGTTTAGTTTTCGATGTAAGGGGAATTCATCCAAAGACTTGTTAACTTCTAAAAACAATACGACCTCTACGGAAACTTGTTTCGATCCGTATGGAACACCGTACTTAATAAAAATTTCCAAAATTTAATTATTTTTAATTATTTTAAAAGTAAAATTGGAGAATGATTTTTATTAAACTTTTCAATTTTCGATAGGCAATGTGATAATCAATTCTTAAGTAAGAGGAAATTAAACAACGTTTTAATAAAAGGTTTTTAAAATATTTTTAACACTTTTATGAATTATTATAATAAAAAATTAAAAAATAAAAACAATTATTTCAAAATTTTATTAGTAAACGAAAAAAATTTTTTTCTTCAGAGTATAATGTCCTTAATAATTATTATTTATTCCAGCAATTAAAAGTTTATCAAATTAAATTATATCAGAGATTTATTGCATTTTTATTTTACTCTTCGGAGCAGATTTTCGGCCAGGTTGTCCACTTTAGAATAAAAAACATAGATGATTTATATGCCCCAATGAGTCCTGCATTTAACTAATAAAAAAAATTTATACAGATATTAAAATTTATTAAAATTTCATGGATTTACGTAGAGGGGGGGTAACAGAGTTAAAAAAAAATATTTTCACCAAGAAATTTAAAAAAATAATAATTTCAAAAATAATTTCATTCATTTGTGAATGAGTACTGAAAGTTTCATTCAAATCTGACTATTATTTGATTTTTGCGAGAATTTTGAAATTAATGTGTTTGTTACCGTGAAAAAAGTGGGTTGTATCAGCATTACCACGTAACCTATTGTAATAAAGGCGTAATTTTTTTTTAAGCCGCTAACTCAAATAAAACAACATTTTCTATCAAAATTTCGAAAATGTTAGCAGAGATTCAAAAAATTTTAAAAATAATTAAAAATTGCTTTGATCTTTCCTCTTAATAAAAATATAAATATTTTGATGGAAAAAGTTAGTTTTATTAAGTTTATGAACTTTTTTATTCATACTATGCTGTTTCACGCTGTTTTTTAGCGATATTTTGTACGTACCTAGTATATGTGTATTTACATACATAATTGCAAAAAGTTATTGTAAATATTTCTAAGAACAATATAAGCTGAAATTTACATGATATATTTACCATTAAAATATGATGAACTATTCCGAAGTTTAGCAGCTTTATTTGATTATGAATTATTTTAATAAAAATGTCTGATGTATCGCAAAGTGCAAGAGAGTTGGTACGAAAGTAGTAACAAATGTATGCCCCTACTTGTGTTGGCCTATGACGTAAGTGGCAGATGTTTTTGTTATAACAATATAAAATGATTCTTCTTGACAAAACAAAAACAAAACGTAAATACATAATTTTTTCTCTTTTAAAGATAACAGCTGCACAGCGGCGTGGAAAATTGGAGTGATATAAAAGAAAGTACGATGATAAGTTACGTCCTCCAAAAATTTCGCCTTTAAATATTTAACATGGTTTGCTGAACGCTTACGGAAACCAAATAGTTTATATGAGCTCAGTTAAGCGGTAATAAATTCCATTCAGAAAGTTGCGGATATGCTTATATTTATCGATTGTAAAAATTCATAGATAATTGTAGGGATTATGAGTGGAAACTAATTTTTTTCTTGAAAATTCGCTCTAGCAAATAACGTTATTGTGTTCTTATCTCTGTTGCAATTACCTTGAAAATGAATCGGAATTATTGCTTTCGGAGTAGCACTGAGACGTGCAATTAAATACGCCTGTACTCACGCTGTGTGACTCTCCCTTTCTCTCTCTCCATCAGACACACAGACACATCACAAATGAAGATAGACCCATGCATACCATGATACATTAAATGTATATAATCAAAGAAACATGAAAAATATAGCAAAGCACGTTGTTCAGCGGATGTGCAGATGTGCATTGTGGTGCAGTAGATATCGACTCAGAACGACAAATTAGAGAGCCGAGTTCGAATTCCAGTTGAATTCCTTGCATTCACTTACGCACAAATACCCTTGGGAAAGGTATTAATCAGTCTCTTCCTTCCAGTTATGGGATAAATAATAGGACAGATTGAATTCTGTAGCTTTTGCTGGCAACCAGTCTACCGCAGAAAGCAATGGCAACCTACTGCTGGATAATTTTCTGCCCCAGTCAGTCATGTCTCTTTCGAGACATTATCGCCTAAAACGTGTATCACGTATGACACTTAACTGACTGATTGACGTTATACATAATATGGTTTATATATATATATATATATATATATATATATATATATATATACTGTAATGGTTGTTACAATGTTTTATAAATTCAGAGTATCACGACACAAAAAGTTTTCGCGTTTCGAAGCCAGCCCATTATGTTGTTGGCTTCATCTTCAGGTGCTTTTTTTATAAATGAGAATTATTTAGTTGAAAAGCCAGTTTATTTGTGTTGGATTTGTTTTTTTGTGGGGGGTGTTAGAGGGGTTGGTCTGTATTTTGAGTTCTGTTGACCTTTTTAAGGTCTTAGAGTTAAGTGTTTGTTTGTGGCTGAGTTCAGGATAGGTTAATCTATTTATCTTGTGAGGGTTTAGGCTGCTGGCGCCTTGCGTGTTGTTATTTGGTTTAGGGGTTGGTAGGTGTTGTTTTGTTTGGGGGTTGGTTTCTTCTTAATTTAATTTATGTTATTTTGCTTTGGGGTGTGTTCTTTTTTTGTTTTTTATTTTTTGTTTTTAATCGTGTCAATATTTTTATTTATTTATCTACTATTCTGCTGCAACTGCATTATTTTTTGTTGGTATTTTATAGGGTTTGTTTTCTTTTTCTGTCTATTTATAGGGTTGGTTGTGTGTATTTTTGTGTTTTTTGGGGGGGGTCGTGGTTAGGGTGTTTTTTTGTTTACATAAATTTTAGCGAGAAATGTTTGCGGTGTTTGCATAGTACTTCCAATTCGTCTCTACGGTTTAATAAATCGTTGCTGTTAGGGTACTGAAGAATGTGTAGTTTTTCACTTAGACACAAAGGGCAGATGTCGTTAAGTGAGTTGCAAGTTCTAGTTTTTTCTAGGATTTTCCATTTTACTTTGGGTTTCTGCTTTGAATTCTTTAGTTTCCAAAAGTATGTGGAAATGGATGTTTGGTTTCGGTATCAGCTGTTTTTAAATGAGGTTAGGTCAAGTACCAGATCTGCCTAAAACTATTCTTAGTTGATCCGATATACCCTTTATTTATAGTTGGATTTTCGATAATGTATATATATATATATATATATATATATATATAGTTTGGTGTATGCACAGGAAAGTGTTCGATATATGTGATAGAATATCGAAGATTTATGGATATAAACAGTGTGACCAGAGAAATCAATACTGCTTGGTGGCTCTCAGGTTCAATGAGACCATCATATTGAGACGTGAAATTGACAGTCACCATCTTGTGTAAATTCATATACCCTTACTGTTTATGCTCCTTTCTCTCTCTGTGTGTATAAGTTTAATAGCAATAGTAATAATTATAACTCTCTCTCACATATATATATATATATATATATATATATATATATATA
This sequence comes from Ascarosepion bandense, assembly GCA_037127315.1. Taxonomy (NCBI): domain Eukaryota; kingdom Metazoa; phylum Mollusca; class Cephalopoda; order Sepiida; family Sepiidae; genus Ascarosepion; species Ascarosepion bandense. The sequence goes on from JBBBDQ010001536.1 coordinate 2,351,588, forward strand.
TATATATATTAAATTAGGTATATATATGCATTCATGCGCGCATTTAAATGTAATGTGTTAGTGTGTGTGTGTGTGTGTGTGTGTGTGTGTGTGTGCATGTTTATGCCGATATATACGTTAGTATATGGGAGTATAATTTTTGTAATAGGGTATACACGAATAAATACGAAAAAAGTGAGTAATTAATTAAGGTTGGGGAATTTCAGATTGGGCATCAACGTTCGGCCTTCACGAAAAGTTAAGTGAAAAACTAATTTTGCAAACTAAAAATTTTATAACAAAACATCAGCTCCAGAAAAACAAAATGTTAGATTTTAATAATCTCATGACTTTAATAAATATTTTGCCAATTTTTAAGTAACTATTTTAAGGAGGAAAAATGTTGTTGATCATTTTCTGAAGTGAGCCTCCAAAATTTCGTAGCAGATTACCGCAACGATTACTGCGCAGCTCACATTACGTCGCGAATTGGTTAATATATATGAATATAGAAGTTCAGTTTTTTGAAGCCAACAAAAACGTATCGCATTCTATGTGAAGCAGTTTTGTAAAAAATTAAATTAATTTCTAGTGGCAGTACTTAAATCTAACTCATTTTTCTACAAATTTTAAACGGGACTTTGAAAAACTCTCGTTAGATCTGACATGATTTAACAAGCTCGAGCTCGAAGAGTATCGTGATTTAGCAAAGTTTTATATTGCTTTTAAGTACTTGTTTCTCGTTAGATTCTGGAAGTTCATAACAGCTCAGTCTCATATCCGAAATAAAAAGGAACCAGTTTTAAAGTAATAATAGATTTTTTATTTATTAATCAGATATATCTTTATAATGTATATTATTTTTAGTTAGTAACCATATTTCGTTTATTTTAAACAGTAATTTATTTCGGCAGTTTACTCATATCATTCATGTGATAGGTGTTATATTAAATTGCTAATCACTCACCACTTTTTTAAAATCATATCCCCCCGAGCAAGGCGATAACGCCACTGATGCGCAGGGAGCTACGTAAGAGTGAAGAGATTGGAAAAGAGAAAGCCAGAAACCACATCCTAGACAGGGAACAAGGGATGAACCTCTTCACCTGTTCAATAGATGTGGGTGGAGTGTAAACCGGGCAATAGTTTAGTCTACCTACTCCAATTGGAAAAAAAGAAAAAAAAGAAAAGAGTAAAACGATTGGGAAAGAGAAAGCCGGAAACCACATCCTAAACAGGGAACAAGGAATGAGCGTCTTCACCTGTTAAATAGACGTGGGTGGAGTGTGAACCGGGCGATAGTTCAGTCTATCTACTCCAATTGAAAAAAAGAAAAGAAAAAGAAAAGAGTAAAATGATTGGAAAAGAGACTATTAAAATAATAGTAAAATACAACAAGAAATCCGGTATATCATTACCAATACACAACTATATTATATCATATTAAGTGTAAAACAAATCTAGAAATTCTAGAGGAATTAATCATCATTACAAACAATCCATTTGTTATCAAATTTAGGGTCAAACGTACTAAAATAATAAATAATAAAAAACATGTCAACTCAAACCATCACGGTAAGACATTATATCGAAAACTAAAACAACATTTCACGCGAAGACGCTAGACCTGAAAGCCGACAAAGCTGACATAGGACACTAAAATGTCTTTCATAATAACTTGTGAAAACTGAAGGCTTGTATTTAAATATGTACTTGAAAACAGAAAAATATTCCGATACATAGAAAACGTAAATAACATTTCCACGTTTTTTTAATACTTGGTAATTTAAAAATAAAAACTTACGAGCAAAATACACCAAATCTATCTGTCTATCTCTTCAAGTTGAATTATCTAAATACGTTTGTAAAATCGGAGGCAAACGCATATGATAAAATTCGAGGAGAATTGTTTGGAAAACTGGAAATCATGTCTAGTAAATGAAATACAAAACTTTCGAATATATCACTAAATATACTGGAGGCTTTCAAAACAAATATGTATGACTTGGAGAACTGTTTTGACTCCACCCCTTTTTGATATTCTTTGCGCAATGCATTTGAAAGTTTTTACTATTTAATCGATTTTCATCCATGTCTCTTTGTTCACCGTCCATCTTGAATAACCGACTTCATTTCTCTCAGTTTTCATTCGTTTTTGTTTTTGTTTTTTTGTTTTTTTACCGGTCTCTCCATCACCTGTATTTCATAGCCTGAAACAATTCCCTGAACATAACTTTGTCACTTCTTTTTTTTCTTGCTGCAGATTCATATTTCGTCTTTAAAATGTTGAGCGTGTTGGGTTTCGATCGAAAATTTTGTGTCGTTTAAAAGAAACAGTAAAAAATGTTCTGAAAATAGCATTTAGCACAGTTTCTCCGTGGGATATGCCGTAGTGGCCCCGTAAATAGGTGCGGTTTACATATTCCAGCAGTTACATATTCGCAAATGGATATTTAAAAACCGATTTGTTTTTATTTCTTTTTAAATATACACGAAATAATTTTATTTATTTGATTTTATGTATATATATATATATAGCGAGAGAGAGAGAGAGAGAGAGAGAGAGAGAAAGAGAGGGGGGAGATAGATAGATAAATAGATGGATAGAAAGATAGATATTGATTGATTTATTTATTTTCTGCAACTTATCAACTCTTTTCACGTTATTTAAAAACAGAAAATATTTTTAGATTGTAAGATTCTTTGGTGGAGGAGTAGATAATATTGCTTTAGTGACAAAAATTTTACTAATGAACCCATATCTGATGGGACAGTGGATTTATAAATTTCTCAAAATGTATTTGCGCGTAAGTGAATATAAAGAATCCAACGGAGATTTTTAACACGGATTTTCAATTAATAATTCGAAGCCATTATCTAAAACACCATCCACACATCCAAGATTTCATTAGCTGGTATTCCCAAACCACCATCTATCTAGCTAGCTCCAGACCAAATTTGAGTTTACTTAACATTGCTTAACGTACAGAAAATGGTGTTTCAACGTCTTGTGCTAGTGATAAATAGACAAAAAGTTAAAAAGAAACAAAAATAAGATAGATAGATAGATAGATAGATAGATAGATAGATAGATAGATAGATAGATAGAAATTTCTTTATTGATGAAAAGTGATTAGAAACAAATGGATGTGGTTTTACAGACGAATGCTGAGGACGCCGTGGGGTGAGCATGCGAGCAAAAATCTACACGAGAAAGACTCTTCAGCTGAAAATCAGAAAGTGACAAATAAAGTTTCTTATGCACATGATAAGGAAGATTTATCCAGAAAAAAATGTCCCTCTTAAGAAATATTGTAGATAGTAGGGGTAGATGGAAATAGATTCTGGTGAATGGATGCAAGAACGCAAACAAAAACTTTTCAAACAATGCTGAGAGCTACAACGAAGAGGAAATTGTGGAAAGCCATGATCGTTCAACTCCTGAGCGGACGCAATACATAAAGAAACATATGAGTAGACCAACTTGTGTCGAGTTCTGTTATACAAATATTAATTTCACAATGAATTTCACAAAATGTTTAATATATTTGTATTTATTTGCGCAATAAACTAAAAGAATTTAGATTCAGTTTACAATGTCTAGCCTTTTAACAAATATTGATGTTATTTTGGAGCGAATATCAGGATTTACTTTACAAAGTACAATAAAAGTGTCCAGTTATAAATAAATCATAAATATATGTCATAAAATGTATTTAATTGACACAATATCTTATTTTCTCGAATTAAATTACATTTCACATATTAATATATATAATATTTATCAATTTTTCATTCATTGATCTTGCTAACTTTCTTCTCTTTCGATTTAATTTTTATCTGCAGAAGATTTATTGCTATCCAAATTCTTTAATATAGTTTCATATTAGATTTCTATTGAATTAAACCAAAAATCCAAGCAAAATATTAAGAAACATGAAAATGTTATAAAAACAAAGGAACGAGGGCTCAGCTGCTATGTAATATCAAATCTCTTATATGAATACTTGTTAATTTCTTCACTGATAAAGTGGAAACCTGATAAAACTGATACTTGGCTCTCTGCAGTGTGGTTAAATATCCTTGTAGATGTTTCTGCTAATTTAGTAAAATGGTACCAAAAAAAAAAAAATAGAAACAGTTATAGCTCTAAAAGATTATTGGTTTTCTTGTACAATTAATTTTTAGGCACGCAATTGTAGATTCATTCCTTTACGATTATTGAAATATTAATATTTTTGGTTATATATTTTTTAGTTAATTGTTTATTATTTTTGTTATATATCTATCTACAGCTCCGTCTGTTTGTCATAAAATATTCACCGTTCAAGTAACTTTGCAATCATTTCCAATAAATTTTTAAAAAATCAGATCATTCTAACAATTTTACTCATACGTTTTTATATGCACGAGCGGAGGAGAAAATATTCATGTTAGTTAAACTACTCCTGCTCGCTGAGGATTTAAGTTTATTTTGAAAAGAGTGGGGTATTTACAATATTGAGATACCATTATCGAATATACATAAAAACTGTAACACTAGCATGAACCCCCCCCCCCAAAAAAAACAAGTAAATCGACTGAATTTAAGGTATCCAATACTCTAACTGTTCTTCTAAAAAATATATAATTGAAAATAGCTCTGCCGCTAAATGTGGGCGTTCAGATGGTGTAATATTTAACTGCACGAATGAGAAATCGGAAGGCTAAGTTCAAATTTCAACTGGATTTGTCATATTTACTTATGCAAAAATACCGTTGAAAAGATATTAATCCACCTCCAGCTAAGGATAAATAATAGGACTTGCATTGTATTAAAATCATTTCTCCAATGAATTTATGTAGTATTCACTTGCAAAGAAATAATTATTCTTAAAATTCAGAATATTTTCGGCTTTAAATAACCCAAAAGTATTGATAAGCAGTAAATCAAATTTCTTCATAGAAAATGAACAGCTGATAAATGTCGATTTATACCAACTTCATCACAGGCCATAGTTTGCAGGAAAAATCGAACTCAAGAAGAGTAATTTTCTAACCGAACACGCTAACAATGATAAGAAGTATAAAGTAAAATAAGGAAGTTCTTTTTAATCAATTCAACTCAAACAAGGCGAGGATGCCTCTGAGGCACAACGAGCTACTGGGAGTGAAAAACAATGTAAAATACATTAGAAAGAAACTAGAAATCCAATCCTAAAAAGGAAATAATGAATAAACATTTACTTATGCTCAAAATGCTTTATTTCTGTGAACCAGAATTAAAATAAATGAATCCTCCACACGAAAAATAGAAGTAAAAATACACTCCATGCTAATAACTTCTATGAGCCATGAGCCTTCGGAACGTGATGATGGCTACAAATAACTTATATTTTTAGATGTTAGCAATGTTTATATTTTAGTATTCCTTCCAATCACTGTTCTGCAATTTATAGAACATCGTTAAGTATGTCTCTTGCTGATTCCCACTATTAACGTTGATATGTCCTGCATGTGTCAAATTTCCTGAGCCTTCTTTCTAGATATTTCAACCCTCTCGTTCTGAGTTTAAGCATAATTGTTTTTTTTCTATTTTTCCTAAAACTTCATCGTTCCTTTCACAGTTGGTCCATGGTATTCTCAGCATTCTTCTGTAGAATCACATTTGTATTGCCTCAAATCATGCTAATTATACTGAATTATAAAATCAAGACTAATGTGATCGAACTTTAAGTGAGACTAGCGTCTCATCAAAACAAGAAGAAAACATTTGAGTGGGAATCCGTGAGAGAAACGTTTGATTAAACCCACTTTTCATTGCGCTTCTCATGAAAATAGATAAGGACAGGGCGGGGGTAGCTTTGTTTTCTTCTGGCAATAGGCCAATTCTTAAGTGGAATATATTTGTCCGTAACTGATAAGCTTGTCGTCCCACTAAATGGAAGGGAATCCCAACCTGCCAGTCTTTGAGATTTTCTTTTCCTCCTTTCGACTTTTTTGTGATTGATGTTTTTCTTTTCTTATATTTTGCGGTGGAATTTGATTTTCGTTTTTAATCTTCATCTGTCATTTTTTCGTGTTTTTTGTGCATTCTTATAATGTTTTAGTTGATTTTTGTGTTGATATTTGCGGTGTATTGTCTTTTCTTGGTTGATTACGCTTTCATTTGATTTTTTCAATTGTTCATTTTTTATTTTCTATTCGATTTGTTTCCTCTTTTTTGTTCTTTACTTCTTTTACCTTTTTAATTTTTTTTACCTTTATTGTTTATTTCTTTCCTCTTTAATTCTTTTCTTTTCTTTCTCACTTCCTTTCTTTGTTCTTTTCTCTTTCTTTCCACCCCCGCTTTACATTTGCTTCCGTCTTTTTTCTTTCTTATTTTCTTTACCTTTTTTCTTTTGCTTCATTCTTTTGTCATTTTTATTTCACCTGTCATCCTTCAATTTTTTCCAAACTTTCATTTCTACTTGCTTTCATTTTTTATTTCACTTTTCATTATTCTTTCCTCATTTATACAGCCTTCATTTATTCTTCTGTATTTTTTACTTAATCACTTTATTCTTTTCTTTCTTTATTCTTTTCCCGTTAAAGACAGAATAAATATAAGCAAAAATACTTACATTTCATCCTCCCTTCATTCCGTTTTTTCTTCAGTTTTGTTTTCTGTTGATTTTCTCTCTTATTTAGCAATCATTCTTTCCTTATTTCTTCCTAATAATTGGCTTTCCTTCGTTATTGTTTGATTGTATTAATTAATTTGTATTTTCTTTTTGATTTATTTTACTGTTTTCCAGATTAACGTTTTCAAGTGGTCTTATAAAGACTGGTCAAACCATCTAGATTTCATTTTTCTCTGTAGTCTGCTAAAATGGCTTCATCGAATATCTAAAAGGAAGACTTCGTTCATGACAAATGTATCCTGGATTCAGGTATGGACTATATTAACCGTTCGAATTTCAAAATTGTGAAGAATTTTACTTTTTCTCTTACAAATATTTGTTTCTGTACAGATATCCTTTGTCTGCTTAACAAGATCCAGATGATTGCTTGCTGTCTGTATGAATCACTTTCACCTTCAAACTCATATATCTTTTTATTATTACAATTTAAGCGGCTCTAAATATAAAACATTTCTCTCTATGGGAATGGCAATAAATCTTCGTCGAATCGAAACATCTTTCCTTGTTTCCTCGCCGTTTTCTTTTTCTGTTTAATTTGTATACAGTTTTGGATTTTAAAAATATTTGTTGTTGTGATTTTTTTTAATAATTCAAATGATTTTGTAATTCAACTGCACTTTTCTTCCGAGTTATTTGCCCCGAACACTTTATCGTCACACAACGTCCTTACACTTAAATATAGTGCAGCAAAATGTGATAGTTAAAATAAAATTATTGGTCGCCATTTTCTGAAAGTTTTTTCGTCTTTTCTCTCGTTTTTAGTATTTATGGCTTGATGTGATATCAGTTTTCATTTCATGACGTGCTTTCGTTTTTCTCTCGGTTTTTTGGTTGGAAAATAATTATTTTAATGAAAACCATCTCTTGAATTTACGAGGAACAAACGTGTCACAAAATTGGGATTTTTCCAAATTAGAATTTATGTCTTTTTAAAATTAATTTTTGATTAGCAGTTTTAAAGATTCGAAATTATGAGTTACAGCATTAGAAGTCAAATAACGACTTCCTCGTTGAAGTGTGCAAAAATATGCCTGCGTATGTATGCATGCGTGTATCATATGGATAAGATAAAAATGCACGGACAGAAGGAAGAGACAGAGAAAGAGAGAGAAAGCAAACGGAGGGAGAAAAGAGATTGGCTTTCAAACAATGGCTATCAAAAAGCACAAATTAAAAAGCAAAAGGGAAATAGACAGGATAAGATTCCATGTATGCAACTAGATAAAAAGTTAAGTGCCAAAAATTTAGAGACAGCGACCTAATACTCTATCTTCTCCTTTCAACTGAATAACGGTGCCTACGCATCGCAGATCTGTGATGGTTTGAGTCCAGCTGATAGTTATATCATGTTGAAACGCCGATTTTCGTATGATCACCGAAATTAAGAAACATATCTCGTCAGTACCTTGATGGGTGGCCTCTGAAAATACCAGGTGCTGTAAGCTTAAATTTGTAATTGGAAAACGCTCGGAATTGGAAATTAAAGTGCCGAGTCACAGTTCCAGTTGCATTTGTTATATTCACTTATGCGCAAATCCCCTTGATAAAGGTAAGAATCCACCTCTTCTTCTCTCAGATCATTATTAGTACCAAAAAATTCTTATAATCCAAAAATATGAGTGGTACAAGCACACACACACACACACACACACACACACACACACACACACATACATATATATATATATATATATATCTATATATATATGTATATATATATAGATATAGATATTGGAAAAAGCAAAAGGATTGTTCCAACGAAAGAAATTGGTATAGAATAAAAAGTGTGCGTAAAAAAATATAGTTATAAAGAATTACCGTTCCTAGACATACTATTAAAAAACGAAAACAATAACATCTTCACAGACATTTACCACAAACCCACAGAACCCAACAGTACTTCCACTTATTATCCAAAAAGCTCTTTAAAATCCATCCCCTATTCCCTAGCACGACGAATTTGCACGATAGTAACTGATAAAACTCGCCGTAAAATACGCCTAAAAGAACTACGGAAAACATTACAAATAAGAAGATACCCCACCTCACTAATAGACAAGGGTTTCTAACTAGCAGAAAAAATACTATTTGAACCGGAATTAAAAAAAAACAACAAGAAAAACATGAAAAAGAAGAAAACATTCTAGCATACGTTTACACACACACACACACACACACACACACACACAAAGTCTAAAATTATTCACAAAGATCAAAATACACATGGAATTACTCAACAATAATGAAAAAATAAAAGAAATCTTAAAGACAACGAAAATAATTAACAGCAAACGCCAGCCCAAAAATGTTTAAAGACATCCTAACCTCATCGAAATTCGAACAACAAACAACACAGGGAGTCACAAAATGCAACAAAAAAAGATGTGGAGTATGCAACATAATAATAGAAGGAAAACACTTCCAGTTCAAAAATGCAACTACATTCGAAATAAAATCGGATCTGAGCTGCAACTCGAAAAATGTAGTTTACGCTCTAAAATGCAACAAATGCGCAAAGATATACGTGGGAGAGACACAATGCTTGAATATTAGAATATCCCTTCATAAAAGCAATAACAGGAAACTATATGTCTCCTAACATTTGCATGAATGTAGTGATGGCAAAATCAAAGTTGTATCTATTTATCAAAATACAGATTACGAAACATTAATAATGCAGGAAGTAAGATTCATAAAAAAATACAAGCCTTCTCTCAACAAAACGACATGAAAAACACACACACAGAAAAACATAAAGACACACACATATATACACACAGACATACACACACACCAAATTCAAAAGATAACCCCAAACAATAAAAAAGAGCCAGATGACCCATAAAAAAACAATTCTAAAACATAAAGACGAAATGAAAACACACACACACACACACACACACACACACACACACACACACACACACACACACACACAAAATTCAAAACACCGTCAAAGCAATAGAAACAACCAACTGACCGATGAAAAGGATTGTAGATAAGCAAAGGCGACTAGAAGATAATTTTAACGTACCAAGGGGCTAACCCCAGACCAAAATAATTTCAAATGGGGGTAAGCACTTGATTCATTAATCTGTTTATTTATTTATCTGTCTATCCATTTATACACGTGCTGATGTGAGAAAACATAGACTATTGAACACGCCAACATTTGAGTTATTTTATCTTATTTTATTTTACTTAACTGATTTGATTTATTTTCTTATTTTTTCTACTTAATTATTTATAAAACAACAACTTGGCTATCAGAAACAAAAGGAACTCGATACGTAAAGCCACAAATTTATTCGCCTGAAGAGAGTCGATCTGCGACGCGAAACACGTGTAGCATCTCAAATACCATTATGGACACTTAAAGAATCAGAACATGTATAACAACAACAATAAGTATACACATTAAACAAAACGTTCACGGCCACTCACACATTTTATTATATATATATATATATATATATATATATATATATATATTGCTATATAAGTAAAGAAAATGTATCGACTCGGAAAATTGTATTATCGTGCCGAATTATAAGCTCTGACCGAAACTGTTTTCCTAACTCTGCGCTCAATCTAGTGGCCTTAAGTCAAATTATGCTACATTTCGTATCAATCTGACCTTGCAACTAATACGACTTTCATTTGTCATAGACAATTACTGAAATATTTGTATAATAACGAATATCAAAGTGCAAAAATGTTTTCAAGAATTCATTCACTTGTCAACATTTGAACTATTTTTCTTTATTTTTCTTTATTTTCATTGTTTATAAAAGTACTTATCGATACACACTTATTGAAAGCCTAAGAATGGAGACTAGTCCAAGATAAAATGAGAGCGCTCTAAATTTGTGTGTAGACCTCTAATAGAATTCCTGAACAATAGTTATATTAAATTTGGTTGTCCCTCTGTGTGTTTTATGCAGTCCTAATTCAATGATCTTAACAAATCAGTGATTGTTTTGTCGATAGCTTTTATAATTAAATTGCTTAGTTGTACAAACAAACCAACATTTTATTAGAATATTTTGAAGAAGCAACAAATTTAAAGTTTCATTTTATTTTACATATTTTGCTCATAAAATAGTAAGAGATAATTTTTTTAGATTAATATAAATTTATTTGTTTCATGTTTACAGATGAAATAATATATCATTAAAAAGATTGAAACACTATCTTGGCGTTGAAAAAAGAAACAGAATAGGTCAATAAAGAAATAATATTTTGCTCTTTATGTCATAATCTGTATTAATTATTTTAGATACTCAATAAATTAAGATAACAGAAACAGAAAAATTGTTTAGAATTCACATGAGTAAAGAAATATAATTTTTGTAAAAATGTAGTTTTTCATGAGGTTTTCTTTGTTTTTATAGGAAATTAATTTTTTGTAGAAATCTAAAAAATTGTAAAACAAATGCCAAGCATATGAATTTATAGTAGAAGTTCGATTTATAATGTATTTGTAAGATAAAACTAAACTGTATCGTCATGTCTGACTATTTCATTTTATGTTTTAAGCATTTCATCTCGAGCAAGGCAATAAAACCACTATGATACAAGAAGTGCTTACTGAATGTGAATGAATCTGAGAAAAACAAATGATTAAGAGAAGAGATTAACAAAAAACAAAAACAAAAAAAAAACAAGGATTAAGTAGATAGACGATGACGAATGACATTGCATTTAAATCTTTGAAGCTCAAAATTGATTGAGAATCAAAAAACGGAATGGATTTCCCAAACGAAAGTACGACAACGTTAGCATAGAAATTACGTTTGCATCTGACATTTTCCGCTATAAGATTATGATACTTGGCTGCCAATCTAGTACTGCGTTTAAATTCTAAAGTCGTGGTACCAAAGAGGAAAGCGCACCAAATCAATTAACATAAAAATATAGAAAAGATACAAGGAAGCTACGTTGCTAAGATAGAAAGTAACTCATGTCAAGATTCCAGGTTAGGACCGATAACGTTGCAGATACTTCTTTGGATTTTATCAAGAATCTTTAAATATATAGCAGAAGCACCAGACTAGATGTGAAAACAGTATTAAAAGCTTATAAATGTATAAGATATATTTTGGAGAGAAGAATTGTCTATCAGGATAAACCAACTCTCATAGCACCTTATTTTGAATTTAAATAGAATACTAAACTATATTTTCGTGTTCCTGAATTTTATTGAAAAGTCAGCTTAACTTGTATTTACATGAACATTTTTACAGTAATTAATGTTGACCCTCTTTCATCACAGGAAAAGACCGGTAATTTTACATATTACATATTACATATTAAAATAAAATACTTCATCACTGATTGTCCGATTCTATATAATAACTAAAGTATAAATAAGCGTAAAGAGACAAAGAAGAGGAAAACGGTCTTATAAATATATGTTATAATTAACATATTTAACTCTATATTTTTAATGAACAAGAGAGACAATAGATTATCTGCAGGGAATTAAAAGATAACAAAAATAAAAGCCCTAATGCGAACTCAACAATTTTGAAAATCGCAGAATAGGTTGTGCAGTGTTCGGATATGTAAATATATACTCTTCATTTGGGTTTCCTTCACAGTAGTGAGATTTTATAATCTGTATTCTTCATAGCAATACACTTGCCTATTCTTTAAGCTTTGGGAAATTTCTTTAGCAGAATAACGTATTTATTTCTGTAATCTCATAAGCAAGATTCTGTTTCCATGTACTATTTCTATTGAAAATCAAAGCAATTTCTTTTTTTTACAGCCGGAAACTATTTCTGTACATTCCACAATTCAAATGTTTTAGTTGTGACAATACCATAATCAATAAATTGTTTCAGTTGGATGAAAGTCTGTTCTATTGTGTTCAATTTAGCAAAGTGACGGCGTTGCACTTAGATTGCATACTGTATAATTACATATTAAATCGCGATAAAGAAAACGTTTGTTTAAAGAAACAAAAGATTCTAGTTTATATTTTGCATCCTTTGTTCAGCTCATCTCCGTTTCAAAGTGGATGGCACTGCGTTCTTCCTATGGTATCTTATCATTTCCTTCCCCGGTGAAGAAAGTAAATATTTTTAATGCAATATCGGTACCTTCTCAAAAAAAAAAAATCCCAATAAATATCAATAAATATCAATGGAAAATTGAAGTATCTGGGAAGACATATTGCATTATAATTTTACTTATACTTATTTATTAAGCTTAATTAAGTATAGAAAAACGTTTCAAGTGTTAGACAATATGTAAGAATCGAACTCACTCCTACAGAATTATTTTACAGGGTGCGGTGGTTAAATTGTTGAATAACTTATGTAAAAATAAAAATAACACTGACATCTCATTTTAAAAGATATATGTACATAAAAATATCATCAAATAATAAAGGAAATCTATTCAATAAGATCACCATTAAGCCAATGGTCTCCAGACCACAACCTTCAAACGACTTCAGAATCTCCTGTATCTATTTTACATGGGTATCTTATTTAAGATTTTGAATACTACCATAATCCTTACTTTCAGTTCATCTTTGATGTTGCAAAGAATCTTTTTTGGTCTCTCGCTTAGCTGCACCCCACACGTAGTGATCTCATGTGTTGCAGTCTAAGGAGTTAAGTGGCCAAATGTAAAGTGTGATGTGGTCTCAGAAATTTTCTGGCAGCCAAGACTGCTTTCTCCTGATTGTGTGGCATGGTTCAGATTCCTGTTACTAGACAACCACCCTTCCGACGCAGATCAGCATTACCTCCTCAAGGCACTTAATATACGACTCGGTGTTGAGTCTGAGCCCCTGTGGGAAGATGAATGGAGGCATGATTTCGTAATCCCTATTAGACTCTTACAACTCTTTTTGAATTCTCTGCAGTATCCTCAAATTGAAACCCAAATATTCTGAAATATTCATATTTTTGTAGATTCCGGGTGAGGAACTGCACAAATTAATGAACAATAAAACAAATATTTGAGATAGAAAAATAAGTTATATTAAACGTAAAGATACAACTGGAACGTAGGTTAGTAATCCAGGAATACGATTAGCAAGCAATATTTATATACAAGTCTTAAAAGTGAAGCCGTTCTGGAATTAGCATATCTGTGTAATACTATTCTGGCTGAGTGGAGCTCAGAGCTACTATGACTACTGACGCGGTATTCTCTGTGAAATTTCGGTATCGTTTGGTAACTTACGAATCAGCTACAGTACTCTCACAGTACTCTCCTGCAACTCACCATGGCAGGAGTATATGTATACTCAAGTCGAGTCCATTATCATAGAAAAAGGGGAGATTCCACAACAATTGCCAAGAAGTACAGCATTCCCTTTTTAAATTTCTGGCGGAGTGAATTGTGTCTTGTTGCTCTTTTTCTCACAGACGGTTTCCAACTGCCCTACATTACTGTGTAGTCGACAAATTCAAAAACAAACAACGCGCATGCGCAAAAATTAAAAAATAATAAATAATGACGTTTACCCATCACACTCTGCATAAGACGAGCTTCAAAAGTATTTCTTTATATTGAGATGAAGCTACCCATAACAAAATAAAGAAAATATGCTTATTTAATCCTTGAATGGTGAGAAAGGGTTACCCGCATTTGTATACTTATTCTTGCATTAATTATATACAAATAACTTAAAGATGATATTTTAACTTTTTTACATTAAACAAATAAAAAAGGGGAATATGGACAGATTTGGCGTTCTTAAATTATGATTTTCCTTGAGGCATTTCAGCAATACTCCATTTTTACCTTATTTTCACCTAGTTATCTCCCTTTTTCAACTGTGTCTTATTTGGGGCTAATATTCCAATAAATGAAATGACCCTATGAATCCTACTAAACAGTATCATCATAAATTATTGAGATCCCATTTATTCATTAAGACTCGAATCATGAATGAACAATAAAAATCCCCATTGACAATTATAAGAAGTTTTGTTCATTATAGTATATTCTAGATCTTGCATATAGATCATATACGTGCTTCTGATGTTGTGACTAATAAGCAATAAGCAGATTGCGTATGTCTTGTTTAAAAGATATAAAAACATTATTTTCTTGGAAGTTACCTTTGCAGATAATCAATGTCACAAAGGGAGATATTGCATCAATAAAAGCTATTTGCGTTTTTCGAAAAGAGATTGCCACAAAAATTTTAAATGAAGATTTTATTCTCATCAAAACAATCTGTACAGCAGTAACACAATTCTGAAAAGTGCATCTCTCATTTAGTCTGCAACCATAATAAATACATTAAAAATAGACATATTACTGAAGAGATTAGTTGTCTGTTGCATATTATTATTAAAATTTCGGACAAATATTACAACTGAGGTCCTCAGAAATAATTTGGAAGCCGCTGGTGTAACCTTAACAAACAATATATTTAATAGTAACTTGTAGGAAAAAAGGCCTGCGAATGTGCTGACATCTTAATGAACATCGTAATCGCTTTTCTAAAGTTTAATCATTTGTAACGACGTATCGTATTTGTAAATGGATACATTAATAAACTTACATTCGTCTAGGAAATTATGCTAGGGTTAGATGGGATACAATTACAACTGGTCATAATGACCCGAAATTCATTTGGATGAGTCAATGTGAGGATTTTATTAAAAAGATACTGTCCCTACGACAATTTTTAGGGAGTATTATGCTTTGATGTAAAAGAACAAAGAAAACTAGGATACATACAATTAGTAATTCATTTTCTGAAGTATAGGTGAATGCTTCAGAAAATGAATGAATACTAGTAAATAGTAACTTAATTCCTTTTATGTTTTAATCCAAAAGAGTGAAAATAAAATTCTTATATTTTTGTATATAGTTATATCGTTAAAATAAAATAGATATAAATACAAACCTTTTTTCTAGTCGTTTGGTATTCATGCCCTGCGACTTTTTACTTCCGTTAAAGCGTTGATTTTAATAGAAAATTGAAACATTGATAATCGAAAGGTATAACCCATACAATAATTACACTCATAGTTATTTTCATTGACTGATTGTCTTTTTATAGAGATTTTGCCATATTTAAGTAGTTGGACAAACAGAATTGTTCATCTATATCCTTTTTAAATAGTTGTAATATTTCTGTTATTTTCAACTGTTTTTGGGAGGTTACTACGTCTGTTCTGATTTTTCCGATATGCCTTTTTTCAACATAATATTTTCTCGTGAATCTTCGAATGATTTTTCGGACAATTGTTTTAGTGATAGTAATTAACTTACAGTGTGTATGTTATCAATAATATTAGACCGAAACAACACTAAATTTTATTATTTAATCTTCATCATTTTTGCATAGAAAATAATAATACTTCCACTTAATTAAATGTTGATAAACTCAAAAACATCCTGTTAAATATTGTTCTTCCCAATTCCATCATGACTCATGGTGGTAAAATCAATTTATTATACATGGACATATTTTTACACAGTAGAGTAGCTAGTAAAGATTGTCAAAATGACTGCAGATTTTTTATGCTACAGGGTTACCATGGTAACAATATTTCCAAAAATTTGTTTCAGTTATATCTTATGTTTATTCAACAAATACATTGTTCAAAATATCTACTTTAATATTTGTAATATTTTTTATTAATCACTTGCCAATTATACAGATAATACATATCGGAAGTAAATAAATCATTTTATATATATATATATATACAAAAAACTAGGGAAATATTTTATCATGGCGTAAACTAATTTATTTACCTTTCTACAAAGAATTAAATTGCCGAATCATCAGTTTTCAACCGGTTGATTTGCAAACTCTCCACACTTTAATTTGAAGCATTTTTCCTTTGTGAATGTTGTTAATTCTCTTAAAGCCAAGTTCCTGTAATGGTTCATCTTTGATACACATGAAGAAATCAAAGCTAATCAAAGCTATTGTCGGAACATATGTATTTGATTCTGAGATCAGCTCTAAGAATTGAAAACTAACCTCATTAATTGTCGTTTTCATCTTGAATTGAGGATCTTGACAATGCTTTTATCTGGCTGGTTAGAGATTTACATTTCATGGTTAGTGTTCGAATTTGAGTTCAGGCAAAACGAAATTAGAATGTATTAAGTATTTATTAATTATCATGTCTCGGGCCAAAGTGATCTTTTCCCCTACTTTTTTGCTTTACTTTATGTGGTTTTGTGTTTTGTGTCTGGCTTAACTTTTACAGAAATTTTTAATCATAAATAATCGTTTTCTTTTTTTGGAATTGAAACTTATTAGTTTCAGTGAAGCTTTTATCAGAAAGTAGAGACAGTTATCGACCAATATGTCAGAGAAGTCAACGAAAGAAATGACGTTCAATCGCAATTAATATCTCAAAGATTCAAAGGCTGACTCATCCAAATTCTACCAGTAGTATACATCTTCATATTTCTCGATTTTAATTACTTCCCATATTTTCATCGGGAACTCTTAATTTTTTTCAGCTATATCGAGCTTGTATTAATATTAATAAATGCATGCAATTATCGAAAGTGACAGGAAGATTTGTTATACATACATACATACATACATACATACATATATATATATATATATATATATATATATATATATATATATATATATATATATACGTCGTTCAGCTCGATTAGTTATTAGCTGTTGAGAAGATTGTAGTGAACTTTTCTCGGCATACGATTTCACTAAATATTTGTATTCCATTGATATAGTAATGAAAGACTTACAGTGACACGCATAAGTATTGGATACATGTTATTTTCTGAAATAACTCTAGTTTATGTTCGCTAATTTGTCTGATATTTGGTAAGTAATATCTCGTAAAGTTGTTTTAGTTTTATGTGGAGGGAAAATTAAAAACTTACCAAATATCAGTTAAAATAGCGAACATAAACATAAGCTAGAGTTATAACAAAAAATAACATGTATTCAATACTTAACATGTCACTGTATTTACAATATTTACAATCAGACTAATGCCCGTATCTCTGATGTTAAGATCACAAGGTTTTAGCTGTTTTACCAACTGGCTCTCTTCAGTTTTCTGTCGATACGGATAATCAGCAGGGAATTTTGAACAGGAAACTTCTATTCAAATTATATGGGTTTTATTTTTCTTATTCAACTGTCCAGGTGTAACGATATGTCGTCTTATTTAATTAAAGAGTAAACAATATTTCTAGAGTTAGACTTAATGAGTTAGTAGATTAAAGTTTCAGTTTAGTGAATTTGGTAGAATAGTAATTGTGATTTCCAAATCCTGACGCGGGTAATATGGATATAGTCAGAGTCGATGCAAATAGAAGTAGCAACAACTGAACAATTAAGCAAGATAATATATCTCCAGACTTAGTTGAATGTGAATAATTTGCAACCTAATATTAGTTAAAGATAGCCCTTGAAGGTTAATAGATGAACATACACCTCAAGAAAGCGGGGGCATAGTGGCCTAACACTTGTGATTGTAATTATAAAGATCAGGATATTAGTCCGAATGTAAATAATGTAAATAATGATAATCGACATCTAAAGACGTTACACAACTACTGGCAATTTATATGCAAGAGATGTAATACAAATAGATGGACATTACATAACAACAGTAGCCTAGGCATTCAACGATGCAGCATTTTTTGTATCTATGACAAAAGACAGAAAGTGATTTTGGATTGTTACGTCTTTTAACATTTAAGTTAGACAAGTTAAAATATATATTCAAAGCGGGTTCATCTTCTTGGTATGATAATAAACTACATCCGACAGCAATCCCTTTGACCAAGACGTTTTGAGAAGCATAGAAGCCAGTCTAAAATGATCCTAATTCCATCATGACTCATGGTGGTATCACCTGTTAAGGTTCTCATCTATGGGTTAATAATGAACCCCAAAACTGGGAACAAAATATAAAAATATAAAAATACATCAGAGAAAATTACCAGCGCCACATTATTGGTGGAAAAACACCAGTAATATATTTCAGGAAAAAAATTATCACAGCTAAAAAAAGAAAAAAAGAAAAGAAAATTTCGACATTAAATGATCCATAAGGAGTTGAAATGCCGATAAGCAAACCAAATCAAAATGTTTCCAGATCAACAAATTCAAATATTTATTTATGAAGATATACAAAATAACGCTTTTTGAGTTATCAAGTGTTACAGACCAAAATGATAAGTTTTTGATGCTTAATGAGTTCCCACGATTCTGTCACTCTCTCAGATGAAATGAAAGTAAAATGATATGTCCCGGAAAGGGATATATATATATATATATATATATATATATATATATATATATATATATATATCATTCGAGGTAGTTAATCGGTTTAGGCAAATGTGATCGGGTAGAACAATCTAGTACCTATACGTAATGGACAGTACTCGCAATATGCAGTATCATGAGACGTAGGCGTAGTCAATAATCGTAGACCAATAGTGGTAGACTAATAGACTTCTAGTGGTAGACCAGTAGACCTCTAGTTGTGTGGACGTAAACCTCTATGCGTCCTTGCCTTAGTCTATATTTATGGCTGACACCAGCTAATCACATTACTGTGAGGGGGAAAATGTTTAACAATTGTGCTTTTAAATCCCATCGAGTCAAACGCTTAAATGCTGTTTTAACACGTAACCGACTAAATTAACTTAACAATTATCCATGATGAATATGATTCTAATACAAATTGACTCCCGTGTCTCACTAAAATTAGCCATATTGATTATATTGCTTAAGTGTTTTCATTTGATCATGCAAACAAGAGAGCTGATCAGTTAAAAAATGATCAAATACATTGACTTTTTGAGATCCAAACTATTTACCCTGTCGAAGAGAAAAGACCGAATCAGAGGAATTCTAAACGTTTATGTATCAAAAAATTACGGAGAGAATATGAAAGTAAAAATATAATATCACGCCGTTGAATTAAATGATTTGGAAAGTGCCAAAAATAGTTCCAGAATTTTGTACTGTGCCAGTGATACAAGTATCACTAGTTGGTAAATTAGAAATTCAAAGAAATGTTATAACTTTACTATGATGATGCTACTGAAGTACTATTGATCAAAAATGAATTCTTTTCATTGATTTTTCAGAAATAACTTTGCAAATACAGGAAATGTAACAATTCAATAGATGTTCGGCTAAAGATAATTTTTTAAGTGATCAAAACAAAACATGTCATGATAACAGAATTATGAGAAAATCGACTGACTGTCCTATACTATCTCAACTAGTTTATAAAATTTATTCACGCTCAGTTGTAAGTTAATGTTAAGATTTTAAAAATAATATATGTAGTCTATTTTTATTTTTCAAGAATCACGTGATTTACTTGATAAAATTTCATTGTACTAAAGAAAATGCAACATTTTATTGCATAGTTATTATTTTTGATTAGACCAATAACAAAATATTGGTTCTAGATTCAAATACTCTCTCTATAAACGCCGTATGCCTTCAGAACCTGGATGATCAAGTTTCTTAACAGCCACCCTGCTTTAATTAATCCTCTCTAATCTACATTCCCTCTTTTCATTGTGAGACATGTTTTATCATACATTTACCTACTGACAAACATATATATTTTGATCACACCTTACCTTTGTTTACAGATGGTGACTCGGCAGTGCAACGTGAACGAATCGAGAGGAGAACAAGTGAACCTCACTTTTGCACAAATGTAATTCGGAAAATTATGAATGCATCTCTTCTTTCTACGTTTATGGGTACAGAGCAAAACTGTGAGGAGGGGAATTGCCAATCAGTTTAGAAGAAACCAACCTGCTATAGCAATGGGACCCGAAAAATGAAGACATCTAATTCTGGACTTTTTTTAGAAAACATCTGAGTAATTTGAAAATGGATATTATATTATATTTACAGCGTATGTGCAATAGAAAACTTTTTTCTATGTTTGTAAAATGAGAAAAATTGGCTGTTTTTTTTTTTTACCGTGGATGACGTTCTTGTTATCATGTATTATATATGTGAAAAAATGTTAATCTAATTCAATTGTACATGCAGTGTTCATTTTACATGCAGCTTTAACAGAGGTTAAAATTATGAACTAAGTTTGGCTATAACGTGGAATAAATCAGAGATGCATTTTTCCCTATATTTGAGCCGTACAACGATCTGATCTTAAGAGAACTAGATAATCGGCGGTCATACTCTTAAAACATGACGTACGCGGATGACTTTTTGATAGAAGACTCAGGAGAGAAACTTGCATAAAGTCGTAAAACAAATGAGTGAAAAGGGTTATTAACTGCAAAAAGAAACGATATATGATCGTCAGCAAAAGACTTCAGGTATGAGTTACATATTGAGGGTGTCAATAATTCTCTATATTTAATTATCTGAGTAGTGTAAATAACAATAGAAATTGGGACAAAGAAATCAAAAGATGCGTAGAAATAACGAAAGATACCACTCAGAAAATCGACGAAGTATTACACTCACAAGAGATACTGAACCAAGAAACGCAGGTGAAGAATTTTAGTACCCTACATAACGTCAATAGAAATCCGAACAATCTTAAACAATTTTCAAGGAAAATAGTCAGAAAATATTTCGTGCACGAATGTATGAACTTGTAGAGGGCTATAATCACCATTCCTCTATGAACAATGCACATAGACAAGGTACACCCCGATTTATATCCAATTCTTTCTTCGCCCCGGTCGTAATATAGTTAAACATCAGCTAGAAGACTGCGGTATAGCTACATTTACAATCTTAAGAGGATTTTTTCTTGATATCAGATAACAGACAATATATTTTTGATATTTTGAAAGTTTAAAGCTTGTTAATGATATTCTTTCAGTGTTATAGTGTGTTAGAGAATAGTCGCTTCACCAGAATGCAATATTACTATTGTCTTAGCTACTCCACCATTCCGTAAGCTATTCGATTGACCCGCATTACATTTTCTTACCACAGACTAAATCATTGTTTCCGCTTACAATACGAAGGTGTATTGTTTGAAGCCGTTCGATTACTAACCCTGTGTGTAA
This sequence comes from Ascarosepion bandense, assembly GCA_037127315.1. Classification (NCBI taxonomy): domain Eukaryota; kingdom Metazoa; phylum Mollusca; class Cephalopoda; order Sepiida; family Sepiidae; genus Ascarosepion; species Ascarosepion bandense. Next base: position 2,373,244 of record JBBBDQ010001536.1, read on the forward strand.
TTCACTCGTACCGAGGCATGCATCTACTTTGTTCAACCTGGGTAAATTATTGAATCTTATAAAATATTTACTCATCAGTTCTTCATCACTGTTTATTCTGAATAGTCTCTTGATTTCTCATCTTGGTAGAGCTGAGTTTTACTTTGTCAATTCTTGCTATTCTCTATTTCTCTTTCTTATTCATTCTCTTTATCTTTCGTCAAGTCTTTCTCCTTTTTCATTTTATTCTTCTCACATTACTTTGTTCAACCTCTTTATTTTCTTGTGCTTATTTGTTTACTCTTTTCCATTCTTTTTCATGATCTTACTTATTTTCTTATCAAGTTGATGAAATTTATTTTTCTTTCAATAATAAGTTTTTTTCATTTAATTTTAAGCGAGTCTCACTTAATTCTTGTTTCCATTTTTTATATTTTTTGTTCAGTTTCTCCTTTATATTTTTTCCTTTTTTACTCTCTGACGTTTTGTATTTTTCATTTCTTTTTCTGGTCGTTCAAGAATTGGCTGTGCCACTTTTATTTTATCGTCTCTTCTTGAATCGTTTTATTTGTCATATGCAATATTTTCATCCGACAGATGTAAGATAAATTTATCCATTGCATAATACCGCACCAATTCCCATGTATCACAGCTTGCACTACTTAAAAATGCAAAATAAATAAAGAGAAAGAATCCTAGTATCATCTTCCAGAATGCAGTCAGGTTTAGCTGCCATCAAAATAATGAAACTAGCAGGAATTACCAACGAAGCGTAGAATTCATTCGGGAAATATTTCTTTGTGAGAAATAGTCTTACAATTCCATTGTTGAATTATATAAAGTATACCGCTATGATAACTTATAAAACTTTTTTGATCACGTCCCCATAAAAAAACATAGATTATATATGAATGACGATAAGATGTAAAATCTATTGATGAAAACGGTCATCACGCCATAGTAACCAATCTAGCCTAAATGCAAAATTTATCCTTCCGCCAATCATATAATTATTTCCAAGACAATTTCAATGATAACCAAACTCTTACAAGTATTAGTTGAGGACTAAATTATTGGTGGATATAAAAAATATACCAAGGTATAAAAGATACAGAACTTTCCATTTTCATATCAAATACCGGATTGGCTTGCGAACCATAAATAATTCTTTCTTGGACCGCTAGTCTGAGCAATAAAGCTTTCTTTTCAGCAGTATTTGCACGCTTCACAAGGTTGCAATCGACTGCATCAAGCTTCAAACAATGAATCTCACACAGAATTGAAAAAGCAATTGATCAAATGAAGACTGATATTGATAGCCGATAGGATGTCATTCTGAAAAGATGGGCGCCATTCTCTGAACACAAAACTTTATTAACTTCGTGCCTATTCCTAGGAGCAAAATAAACATCTTCAAGCCTATAAAAGAGATGAATCGGACTTTATGAACTAAGGGTGAATAATCCTTTATTTTCCAATTGTAAATTTAGACTTAATATTGGTCCTCTGAGATGTACTTTTTCTTTTTCTGGAGAAGAGTCAATGTTCAGAGAATGTAACAACACGTATTTGTCGCATTCATGCAAGCATTTAATACATTAATTAGTACTAAACTTTAGAATGACCTTTAAAATTCAAAGCCCAACGTTATTTACACTCATAATCTAACTTTGTATGATTTTGTGCATGACTGAGTGTACTTTTTAAAAATTTCGGTTAAGTTTGACATGATTAAACCTTAAAAACTGCTTTCATAGACATCTATTCAAGCTAAGGCAAGTTTGATGCGCACACATTGGAACAGCTGACCTTAATGTTTTATTTGACAAGAAAAATAACCCGTCGCTCGGGCCATCTAAATTCTACATTGAATTTGACAAAAGAGAGATAGTTACTCGGTCTTGGAATCAGTTTAACGTAATTCTTCATCATATCTTATTCTTCTTTTATGTTGTATCCATTCATCATGTGAGCGGTCATGGCTTTCCCTGACTTTCTATTTCTTGATGCTTTAAACAATGCTCTTCCACTTACTAGCCGCTAGGTTCCTGTTCTGCAATCCATTTACCAATGCTCGTTAGGTAAATCACTCAGTCTCCCCCTGCTGTTCCTCCTTCTAATATGTCAAGTGAATGTCAAATTCTTCAAACCGTCTTTCTTCTTCAGAAAATTATTCTAAGTAAAACATTTATTTTTAGTTATTTGCTTTAAAACGGCCTCGTTACTCAAATCTTTCTTCCATAAAATCTCATGAAAACCTCGATTCTCTAACCTCTTGTTTTGTCTTCATCGATAAAGAAATTGTTGAACGGTAAATGCGATATCTCATAGCAACTCCTAACTCTCAATTTCTAACGAAAAATTCATTTTTTGAATACTTTTCTTATATATTTCCAGTGCGCCTTCTTATCACATGCAGCCATTACCTTATTGACCCTATAACAGAAATAGTCCTTGTGATTATTTTCTGAGACCTAAAAATAGAAAGAATTATAAAGTCAAAATAAAAAGTTTTTTTCAGATATTACAAAGGTTGTTTAGAGAAATAAGAAGCTTAGAAAAGAATACAAACATGAAAGATGATGTCCTAACCACTTTGCTGTATGGTACCGAATACTCGGTCATCTACCACTGTCACAAACGTTTACTTGATGAATTCTTGTTAGTACTAATTTTAAGCCATATCTAGCGTGTACTGAATCAACATCCTTAATAATCGCAATGTTTTTTAAGATCACAAACGCCTCAAGAAAAACGACCACCCTCGATAATATATAATTACGCTTGTCAGTTCAAATGCTGATGATGTAAGATTGTTTTCTAGTATGTTGATTCAGGATTCGGTGAATTAGCAAAGTATAGAGGGACACTAAATAAGCTGTAGAAATATTCCATAAAAATATTCATCACCTAAATTAGTAAACGACACGAGAGAAAATGCTGAGAGGCAGTCTTCCTGCCATTCATCTTTTGATAATTTTCATGTTTCAAGAAAACAAAGCAAAAATAAATCTGACTTTCATAATTGTTCAAGCTTCCAATAAAGTAGCTATATATTGCATTACTATCTAATGCTGACCCCATTACAAAAGACAACTCAACTAGTTTTCAACATGACAAAGAATGGAATGCTTTTCCACATATTTACTTATCAGTTTACCACACTTGTCCTTATTCCCCATATTTATGTCTGATCTCCAAAAATTGGTTGCATTTTTACTCAAAGAATTCTTCACTAAGACTGTTACTAAACGTCATAGATATGCAGTAATTATAAGCAAACTGGTCGCCAAAATATTAAATGCTAACCAAAAATTTTTATCAGGTAGAAACTTCTGAATTACTTCTACAACGATTTCGTGATTATTTTTTTGAACAGCATACCACTGATTAAGAATGGTTACAACATAATGATAAAAAGATCAAACAATAATCTCTCGATTGGTGATATTTTTATCAAATTTGTCCGATGAAATTCAAAACTGTTTTGGTGTAAAGAAAGGATTTAAACAAATGACGACCTTAAGAAAAGTTAAACAGTTAATGAATAATATAAGTGTAACATCCTGTATCGAATATAAGAGCTGTTGAAAGACAAATGCACAAGGAATTTTTAGAAAGGGCTCGTAATAAAATGAATATTTCGAAGAATTTGAAATTAGGCGATATATATTTGTTCAACATTTTACATTTGAAATGGTGAGATGTAACCGTAGGTTTTATGCTACCAGTTTCTTCTCTTGTACTTCTCGCTTGTGGAACTCTCTTCTGGTATATGGCTTTCCAGTCAACTATTATCTTCAAAAAATCAAATTTAGTTTCCCTCATTCTCTTTTGTCCTTTTAATCCATTATAATTTTATTTTTTCTATTACGAATAATGTTTTCTTTTTCATATATTCATTCCCACTTCCCACTCAGAAACACCTAGCGTCTTATTATCTTTATTGCCTTTCTTGGCGTGAAATTATTAAAAAAAAAGGAAAACAAGAGTTCCTCCACTTTACTGAACCAACCGTAGAATGAAAAGATTTTGGTTTTTCTATGTATTTTTTGTTCCATATATTTTCTGTTTCCAAACCTTTAAAAGAAATTCTTTCGGCCTGAATTTGTCGATCTTCAAAAAGATTATGTCAGGAACATAAAAAACAGTTTACAGACCATGCTACTTTGCGATGTTCAGTATGTTCACGCTGGAAGGTGGCACATCATTTCTTCCCACCATCCATTGTTTTTTTTTTTTAATCCAGTCATAGACGTTCTCTTCTGCAGACCAAAAACTTTGTGATGACTCAAAATTTAATATTTTAAAATTCTGTACTTTCTGTAAACAGAGTTTAGCAAACCAAAAAAGTAAATTTAATAAATACTCGTATCTGGCAAGTTGTCACTTTGCACATTAATAAAAGAAATATCTTACTAAAAATAATTACATAAGAACGCTCAGATATTGAGAAGTGGTTCGGTCCAAGAGCATGTCATTCACCATGATAGACAGTCTCTTGTAACACCAGAAGTTAAATGTCGTTTAAAATCTTTTTTTACCAAGACTAAATCTATCTATCTATCTATCTATCTATCTATCTATCTATCTATCACGTCCGAAAAAAAAATGAATAAAACCATTGTTATTTAGTACCAGAAACTTAGTAATAGTATATCAATTACAGAATGTCTGCCATCAAAAATTGCTTAGCAATTTAATTTCGTCAACTTCTGCAAGACAGATTGTTCTTGATTTGGTACGCTATTTTGAATATCTAACTGTAATTGTCTCTTCTTCTGTATCGATGTCAAGTTATTTGGTAACCGAACGATATACAATACTAAATATAGCCAATTCTTCTAAATCGTTTGGTTATAAATCAGATTTCATTTTATTTCTGGGCTAATTTCCATTGTGTCATACAATTTCTTTGATTTTTATATAATTTTTAGTAGAAACCTGTTAATACTAAAGTTCCTAATATTCGAAATATTGTTTCTTACAGAAGAGTTTTAAAATCCAAACTTATTTTTTGATTTTCTGGTTTTTATCCAAGTAACGGTATGTAAGATTCATTTATTGTCGAATTTAGATACTTAATTTTTGTATAACGCTTTTTCTATTGCTTGCTAGTAAAATCTTAGCTAGCTAATGAATATGATTTCGACCTGGTTGTTATTATAAGAGTTACTACAATTATTCTTCTCTTATGTGCTGTGTCACTTCAGGGCGTAGGTGATAGCTCCCTACATCTTCCTGGCCCATTTAGTTTAGTTTTTTGTTATTACACAAGCTCATCAAGTATTTTACGCGCCGCTTTCCTCTGTCCCCATTTTTCTCAATCTCTTCTGTGAGTACGAGGTTTCTTAAACCCTCCTACCTCATTGCATGCCACAGAAATTTTAACTGCCTGTTCCTGATGTTAAGTATAAGTTTGCTTTTCGTGTTTATTATCTCAAAAATCCTCGCCGTTGTTGACATGTTCGGTTCTCAGCATTTTTATGTAGAGCCACATTTCTGTTGCTTTAAGTCTCTTCTTTCTCTCTGAGGAGTTTTTCCTGCATTTGCTGTTATACAAGAAGATAGATTCCACGTAACAGTTCAATACTTTTTTCTTTCTAACAAAATTAGTCTGCCACTTAATACAATGCTTAGCTTTTGAAATGCATTTGCCCATACGAATAAGTTCAACGAATAAAAAATATATTATGCCAATTTCTCATCAGATATCTTCATGAAATTCAACTAAAATGTCATCTTAATTTAAAACAAACATTTTGCAAAACAATAATAAATTAACCGCTATTTTGATTATTTTCTCAAAAAAATATAAATCAAATCCAACCACGTATTAAATGTTGTGTTGCTGTTAGATTTAATTTCTTCAAAGTTTTTGTAATAACTTGTACTAAATATCCACTCGAATGCTGCTATTCTAATTCTTCTTCATTTTTTACTGTAATCTGATTAGTTTTCTGGCTACTCGCCTAAAATACTAATGATTTAAATTACGTATACGCAATCCTATTCTTTACTAATGAATTATCTATCAATATTCACACAGAGGTAAATAATACATGATTTTGCAATGTTCGCGTTTTGTGCACAATTCGTATCGATGGACTACTACGAATATAACTGAACATTCTGTTAGGTTCCATCGAGAATGTTATGTAGGATCCTTTTGGATTATCTAACTTCACAAGTGAGGTAAATGAAACTTATCATTTATTAAGCTGAGCTGGAAAGCTTCAATGTTTACCAAACTATTCTCTTCAAAACACTTATGCATTTCTAAATTTTCTTGCTGCTCGATGTGCATGAAATTCTATTCTACTGAATCTTATGTAACACCCGGCTATAATAACATTTTATCTAGCGCAATTTTCAGGACTCGAATAGAGAATATATTTTCAGAACACATACGCGACTTCTTTTACAGGTACAATAAGCAATATATATAAAAATAACTTTAAACTATGGCATGCAGAATATCAAAAATTATATGAAACGCAGTTTCAAAAAAGTGAACAATATTTGAAAGCATCAGCGCATATATTATCTCTGATAATTTACTGCATAAAAATAAACACTATTGATATATACAAACATCTATGTATACATCTAGCAGAGCATGTTATCTATCTATCTATCTATCTATCTATCTATCTATCTATCATAAAAAGGAGAAAAAGCAGATTGAGATAGATGGGAATAATTTGAGCCAAATTGGGAGATCGACTAGAGGGAATAAGATAATTTTGTGTATTTATTTTTCATTATTGTGTTCTTAAAATGAAACGTGCATCTGCTGAAATAAAGTGTGGTATTTTTGTGTTTGAATTTAGAAGTAATTCCGAGAACAATACGAGATCACATTTGATGCTTTTCTTTTTTGCATCCACAAAACCATAATCATATTAATCAAACAGAAGAAAACAGAAAGAAGGATAGTGGGAAAGAGAATGGAGAGAATGAGAGAGAATAAGATAGAATAGATTGTAAAATACGGAGAATGAAAAACATAGGCATAGGAAAGAAATAAAAAGTACCTAAAGAAGAATGAGAACGAAAATAAAAAGCGATAAAATAGAAAAGAACAAAACAGGCAGGAAAAATTGAGCACGTATAGAGTGAAAGTAGAATAGGATAGGAAATAAAGAGAGAAAAAAGAGAGTAAATAGGGAGAAAGAGAGTGTAGATAAAATAGAGAGAGAAGGTAATAAAGACGCATAAAGAAAAGTAGAAAGAACAGAATAAAGAAAATGGAGAAACAGATACTGCGGAACAGAAACGGGGTGGAGAGAGAGAAACTCTTTTCTTTCTTGAACCTGTAGACTCCTCTGTTAAAGAGTTACAGATTCATTACACAAGATGCTGCTGTTCTGGTTTGTGTAACAAACGTGGTGGAACTCAGAGTTTTTATCAAGATTGTTTGCCATCCAAAGCTAAAATGCCTCGTTTGCCCTGCTAGTAACTACTAACTGGGAAAATGAGAAGAAATGCATCCATAACTTTCGAAGTGTATTTGTGTGAAAGCGAACGTATCATCCTCGGTTATAATTTGAACTTGACAAGCCAGTTCAATTATTCTTGCAGATAACTACTAAACTACACGCAGATCCAAACAACGAATAGAAGAAAAGACATAAAGAAAATAGAGAGGAGAATAAACAGAACAATAGAAAAAGAGAAAAAAAAGAAGCAAAGAAATGCCGAGAAAAAAATAAAAGTGTTGGACAGGGAGAAAAATCGAAAGAACCGAAAAAGAAAAAAAGAAGTATAAAGTGACTTAGACATCGAGAAATGAATAAAAAGAAGAGTGAAACAGAGTGAAAGACAGGAATACTGGAAGAGGATCAACAATAAAGAAAGGAACAAAGACAAAGAATACAAAGAAAGACAAAAATAGGATACAGTGTGGGGACGAGAGAGAAAGACAGATTGAGGGGGAAAATATTTCCTTAAATATTACATCCAATTTTCTGAAAGTCAGAACAACTTAGCTTCATAATTGAGAAACTCATCATAAAAAAGCAAACGTACGAAAAGTATCCAATGCTGGTTCTCATCGCTAACTTCCATGTTGTTTATCTGTGGAAGCCTTGGAGACAAAACTAGCTTCTTGTAAGCCCGAATGTCTCTAACATAGGACACTGCACGCAAAGGCCGATCGAAGATTTTTAATGAATATATAATTTCGCTGTCCACAAGTAAATAAGTTTGATATCGTCATTTTTTTGGCCTCATTGTGGTCGGGGCAAAAGAGTGAATGAGATAAAGAGAAATATAGATAGATAGAGAGGGTGAATGACCGAGAGTGTTTAGAGGAAGAACAGAGAGAATGAATGAGTATTGAGGAAAGAGGGAGAAATTAGAAGTAATGATAAGATATAAATGATAAAAAAATGGAAGAAAAACAATATTTGTTTCTAAAACAGCAGATTTCAGAAGTAAGTAACCGTTAGAAAAGGAAAGAAAAAAAGAAGATATATAGAAGAAGGAGATCGTTTAAGAGGAAATGGTTTTGATAAGACAGAAAAAAAAATAACCGTGGAAATAAGAAGGAAATACGGTAAAAATTTACTAAAGAAGAAAAACTTCAGATAGTTTTATATTAGATATAAACAGTAGGCCATAGGAATTAACAGTGAAGTGTGACTGTCAATTTTCCGCTACAAAGCAATCTTCTGACCAATATGTCTTTTTTAGGTCACTGAGCAATTGAGAGAAGTGAAAGAAGGAGAAAGCAAGTTCTTCCTACGTTCTTTTGTGTAGAGCTAATGTTTAGGGTGGTGCATTATGGTAACCTCTAGGTTACTTTTTGATGTATTTTTAATCCCACAGTGAACTGTATATAATAACATACCATGTTGATATATATGTTAACGTTGTCTTTATCTATAAACGAATCTGAGATGTTGACCATGCTTTCCATATAAATATAGCTAATTTTACATATATATGTGTATGAGCGTGGGGAGAGAAATAGAAGTGAAAAAGAAAGCGAGAGAAAAATTGTGATTCAGTATTAACAGTTCAAAGGACTTAAATTTAACCAGACAGCCGATTGTAATCAGCAGTAAATACCTTGGAGAATAGAAAACCATTGGATTAAATAGCAATTTAAAACTCAGATGGGTGACATCAACCAAACAAATCAAGTGATTAGACCTTATAATAATAAAGAATAATGTTAATAACATCTGGCAGGGAATATCACTTAAACATATATTTAGATTAATTGTTGACAATCATTATTAATATTCGTAGAATGCCAGTGGTGTAGAAAAAGATTACGACCAGACAAAGAAGAGATTAAAAAATGATGGGGAATAATTTTCTCCGATTATCCAAACACCTCCTACACATGACCATTTTATATATATATATATATATATATATATATATATATATATATATATATATGCCTGTGTGTGTGTTTGTATTGTGCGATAATAAATAAAGTTTAAATATATGCTATCTAGGGGTTAAAGTGCTCAATACCAGGGTTAGAGCGCAAGTAAATATAAGATATAAAAATTTACATTAAGATCAAAATTCAGCGCCGTCAGTGTGATTTATGCTTAAATACAATGATGACCTAAAGGTTGCGTTTAAGCATGAAACAGATTATCGCCATTGTCTACTTCAATGTCTACTTACAGATTTATATATATATATATATATATATATATATATATATATGTGTGTGTGTGTGTGTGTGTGTGTGTGTGTGTATCGTAGACAATATTGTTACAGCTATATTATGAGTATAAATGTTTACCATCTCCTCCACTAGAGTTAGATGCGACACAAAGCCTAAGCTTAATATTGAGGCCCGAACGCGTGCGCACGAGCAAGGGCGAAAAATTGCCCAGTCCCCGTGACCGTCGTCTGCACTGGCCTCGTTTGCGATCACCGATCCACTTCTTTGGTGCAATGGGGTGGCGCCCTCTCGGGATACTGCTCCTCGGGACCGGGCATCTTACAGTATAATTTTTCTCATATGTATGTCTGTCTTCGGACAGAGATACAACGAAGCCACACACTTCCTGAAGACAGAGATGTAACTGAGAGATGGTGATCACTACCTCAGAAAAGGCCAGCTATATTATCAATATATGAAATGTGGGGCTTAGAAAATTCAAGTATGTTACTGCAGATGTTAGCCGCGCGGAAAATGCAATTTGTGCACTTATTTTCAATTTTTGGAGATGTTCCTTGCGTTAACTTCCGCATGAATAACCTTGTGAAAGACATGCATTTATCTCTTCTACCCTCAGCTATGGGGTAAATAGTAAGATAAACAAGGCACCCTAGACTTTTTTGGCAATCAGTTCCGGAAAAATAAAACTCCGATTCAAATCGTTGGCAACGTTAGTCCGTAAAAAATTTACTTACTGCAGAAATCAAAGCGGTGACACCAAGCGTGATGAAGCTGTGATACCAAAATCCAGAAGGACGTCTAAGAAAGTTTGACGATCATAATGATGATAATGATGTAACTCTCACATGAATATTAGTTTACCGAAGCAAAGAGATGCGAGTTTGAATCTCACAAAAGATCTTATACGTTACCTCTTACTCGTAAATTTTACTGTTTTAATGAACTGTTCAAATAGTTACAATGAGTTACGATGACTAGATATTCTGGTTTAGATTGGCAACACTGGTTAAATTATAAGGTCCCAGAAAACGTTGTACATCGTTCTTTATTTTTAGGGCATAGGCTTGCTTAATTCCTAAAACGATCTCTGCTCCCAAGTATCTAGACTTGAGACCCTAGTCGCTTTGCATGTTTTCTTCAAAATTGAATAGTCTTTCACGTAATTCGATTCTGATGTTCCCCCGTTACTTCATAAACAGAGATACATATTGTATCAACTCGTAGGATACATGCCCAACTGATTGAACTCAGGTAAGTGACAGAGCTGCAGTGAGTACTTAACTATTTTAAGTTAGCAAGACAAAAAATTTACATATTAACACATTCAATCGATTAAGATCAGAAACAATGAGAGTCATGCCTTGTGTATAATCGAAGTACTTTTATTATTTTAAAATATTTTTTGCCTGGATTTGTTTTACAAACACATGCCAGTTCATAACCACTGGCCTAGGTTAAAAGAAGTATGAGAATTTTTGTTGTTTCAATTTAACTGAATAAATAACAGCTATATAAAAAAGAAAAAACTTAAATGAACAAAGCGGCTGTGCAATATATTCAAATATCCTCTTGTTATATACAATCATAGAAACAATGGTGAACTTAGTATTTGCCGTGCTGTCATGTATATCAAACAACTCTGGCATGTCACTTTTGATAGCAGGTGTCTAATTTTTGGCTATTTTGTGTCAGACTAGCTAAGCTAAAAAATATCCAGTATTTACTGAAATATTGGTCAGTTAAGAATTCATCAGTGTTTTTGTTCTAAGGCGGTAACTATTTTACTCTTCACCAGACACACACAGAAGATTCTTACATTAACATATGCTTTTGCTTTCTGATATATTTTTTCTTAATAATAACATAAATATTTTGTTGATAAAACTTTGTTTTTATTAAATTTTCGGCTTTTTCCTTCATACTCTGCTACCTTTTTCTGCGAATTTGTGAAGATAAATTGCACACACACACACACACACACACACACACACACACACACACACACACACACACACACACACACACATATTACTTTATACGTTATTATAGTGGACACTTAGCATTTGAAATATACGCTGAATACGCACACACACACACGCACACACACACACGCACACACACACGCACACATACATATTACTTTATACGTTATTATAGTGGACACTTAGCATTTGAAATATCCGCTGAATACGCACGCACACGCACACACACACACACACACACGCACACACACACACACACACACACATATATATATATATGAAGCTAGACTTTTCTCGTTGAAATGATCATTCAACGAATTTATACTTCTGAATTTTTTGACATCTTATATATTTTTGGCTCTGTAAATAGGTAATACTATTTACATCGAGCCCTTGATCAATTTTAATATTAATAAAGTTAATATTAATGGGATCTGGCTTTTTGGATTTTACCTCTTTGGATTACCTCTTATATATATAAGATTACCTCTTATATATATATATATATATATATATATATATATGTGTGTGTGTGTGTGTGTGTGTGTGTGTGTGTGTAAACTTATTTATATGAATTTCTGTATATCTTTATAATTTGCCTATATTAACAAGGGCTATGTTTTGTAAATAAACATTCGACAAAGGTTGTTCTGGTTGATGATTATCTCAATGTACGTGGTCTATGTAATTATAGTTCTCATTATCAAGTGACTGAAGATTAGTAGTAATCAATTAATAATAACAGATAAAAATAAATTAAAAATATTGTTAAAAGGTTTGCAATTGCCTCATGATTCATTCGTTTTTCATTAACTTTTAGAATTGAATTTGACATTTGTAACTGACTAGTATTAAAATAGAATTAATATCTTCGTCAAAATTTTAAAAAAATAATTGTCCACTGCATATAAAGTAATAATTTCAAATAATGTTACATCATGAATTATTTCTCCTTAAGTAAAATCCGAAGAAGACAAAAAGTATCACTTCTGAAAAGAAACAAATAAAAACTCTGTTAATTGTATCTTTGAATCTTTGAATCTTTGAATAGTAACCAAATAAGCTGCCGTTTGATTTATATTATATATATGTGTGTGTGTGTGCGTGTTTGTGTTTCTCTCTCTCTCTCTCTCTCTCTCTCTCTCTCTCTATATATATATATATATATATATATATACGTGTGTGCGTGTGTGTGTGTGCATGTACACAAACAGAAAAATACAGGAAACACTTGCTGCAAAGCTGTAAATGAAACGTTGAAAGAAAATACAAGGGGAGATAACTCGAAAGAGAAAGGCAGTGAAACGTGACACAAAGAAAGACTATATGAAACAAGGAAAACAATGAAGCCGACACAGTGATCGATTGGTCTCGACTATTTACACATATGAATGAACCAGGTCGACAGTCTATGTTTGGATAACAAGGGAATCTGGGCTGGATACGATTTCTACCGGGTGGTGAAACGGGAATTCGTGGCTTGCAAATTCCTCGTGGAAGACGAATAAGAAGGTGAAGAATTATTTAATGAGAAAAAATAAACACCGTAGCGTGTTATTACAAAAAAATATAAGAGAAAAAAAAGTGAAATAAACGAAAAAGAGAAACTGTTATGAGTGAGAAAAAAATGCCGATGGATAGGAGACACGGCCAGAAATGAGAAGAATAGAACAGTGAACAAACCTCTCCACACACTCGCGTGCGCTCCCCCTCACACACAATATAGAATAATAGTGAAAAGGAAGGTAAAAATGTAAGTTAAATAGTAAATGAAATAAATATATTGAAAATAAGACGAGAAACAATAACAAAGAAAGTATAAAGAAATAGAACGAGACAAAAGTGAAAATAAGTTAGGGGTATAAACAGCAAAAAGAATAAAAAAGAAAGAAAGAAAAAAATTCACATTTGAAAAAGAGAAAAAGAAAACGGCATAATCACTGAAAAAGAAAGAGCGAAAGAACAAGGAAGAGTTAAGGGTAAAGGCACTTGTTAGTAAAAATCAGTTGGCGAAAAAATAAATTAAAAGAAAATAGCCGACAAAAAAGAAATAGGAAAATGTAGTAACAACACAACGAAAAGATTGAGAAAAAAAAAGATTAGCTAAAAAAGAAACAGACGTTGGAAGAAGATAATACTAGAAAGCTAATAAAAATATAAAATGGAATTATAAAAAAGGGGTTACAATAATTTACGAGACAAGCACATAAAAAATATAAACGTATAAGAATTTGTATTTAATGCAATGGAAGATTTTTTTAGTTTATCATAATGAAAGAGATCCAAACCTCCTGCATGAATGCTTGAGGGATAAAAAAAGCTAAAAGAAACATTGGCAAGTTGGTGTAAAGTATCTTATGAAGCAATAATAAAGACGAATTGGAATCCTGGAATATCTTGAAATTTTCGCAATATTTCGGTCACCTCTGGCACTAAAAATACGTTATTTTTTTGGTGTTTGTTTTATAATTCAAATGATGTACTAATAATTTCTTGAGGATTTTCATACATTATATTGGGAATAGAGACTGTACGAAGAGATACACACATTACTAACGTCACGATATTAAATGTCTAGAAATACTGTACTAACCGTATATCATTAATCATCATTTAATGTCTGTTCTCATGCTAACATGGGTTAGACGGGATTTTCTTGATACCTCCGTAATTGAACCATTATGAAATATTAAAGCAAGTATTACAGCTGTATGCCCTTACTAATATATATATATATATATATATATATATATATATATATAACCAATCTTACGTCATATATTGCACATGTCTCCACATCATTTCCAAAGTCACATCCAAGTGATAACATCATTAAATCTAATCAACAGCTAAAGCATTGAAACTAAAGGATCGAAGCTAAAGCATTAAAGTCACGCAATAAAAGTGCTGGTTTGTCTATATGGTAAGGTGGAAAACCATCGTCATCCAAACTGGTTTCCGATCCGTTAAGCAGGGATTCACTTTGAATGATAAAGCAAGAGCCTTAAAAAGATGATAACCGACATACATTCTCCAGGCAACTTCTTCATGTAGAGAAACTTATGTTGAAACACATTAAAAACAAAGTGATGAAAGATCAACGACAAGACAATGTTGTTGTCTATATGCATGACCCAGATCTAGAGCAGAACACTTGTAAGCTTTTTGTTTATTCTTTTTGTCATACTTTCGTTTCCCCACTTGATAGTAAATAATATTTTTCTTACTCTTTACTGTTTCTCTATCTTTATTTTAATACATATGTCGATATTATGAAATGAACATAAAAATACATTGAATTAGATGAATAAATTGTAGTCTAAATGGCGTAAAAATTAAAATAATACTGACACCTCATTTTAACAGATCTATTAACCAAAATTATAGAAAAATATCTTGAAAAATAAAGAACAAAATTATTCAATAAAATTGACTTTAGCTTCAATTACGGCTTGCAGATGACTTTAGAATCTCCTTTAGAATCTCCTTTAGAATCTCCTTTAGAATCTCCTTTAGAATCGCTTCTTGACGGTCTCCCTGTTGTTAATCCTTACCTTCAGTTTATCTTTGGTGTTACAAGTAGTTTTGTTGGTATCACGCATAACTGCTCCCCACGCATGATAATCAAGGGGGTTGAAATCTGTGGAGTTAGATGGCCAGATATAAGGGGTGATGTAGTTTCAGAAATTGTCCTACAAATATGACTGCATCTTTTCTTGTTGCCAGACATAGTGTTTTTCAGCTGCTACTTTATCGACTCTGGATAGCACTTCTTCATAAAGGCACTCAATGTAGGTCTCCGTGTTAAATCTGAGGCCGTCATTAACATATTCATGGGTTTTTTATTATCAGAACAATCAGAGTGTGTTTTCCGAGCTGTCTATCTTCCTAATTAATATTAAAATCGTCGAACGTTTTGAACCCTCTCCACTGTTCTCAGATTAACATCCAAACTTTCTAAAATTGTCGTATTGGAGCTTCTAATGCGAATTCCAAGCAGTAAAACATGCCGTTTCCAAATTTATGGTAGAGTGTATTGTGTCCTCTTTTTTTACAAATGGTTCCAAACTGATCCTACTAAACTGTGCAGCCAACAAAATCAAGAATATGAAGCACCATGAAATAAAAATCTAAAATGGCGACAATTTTCTAATCGCACCCGTATATATTTTCATTACTTGAAAAAATATGCCTCCAAAAGGAATCGAATCAGCAGCCTTTTTTTTTTACCTCTGTTCTGTTGCCGAAGCATGCGTTTAACAGTTCTGTTATGGAGAAAAATACTTGTAAAAGAAGGCATGTTTTTGCCATGGTTTTGGCATGTTTTTGACTTCTACAGTTACACACACACACACACATGCAGACACGCACATATATATACAAAGTGAAAACAATGCTTGTATAAATTTATTATTCATACATTTTTTCTTAAGAGAGAGTCAACAATATATTTTATACACAAATCAGTTAAAATCTTTTCTAATTAAATAATGTTTTATTTTTAGTGCATTTTTAATTTACGATTATAGAGTAGATTTTCTGTAACTGTAATATTTCTCGAAATTTCATAAAAATGACATGCAAGAGATGCAAAAAATATATTTACAAAAGATTGTATAAAAGAAGCATTTAGAAATGATTTAATTCATATGTGAATAAGTCTAGAAAGTTTCATAAAAATCCAACAATTATCTGATTGTTGCAAGACAGTGATGCCAGTTTAGCGTTCTTTCAGACTAGAATGCTTGCTAAATTATAGAGAAATTATGTCATATTTTTGAGAACTGACTGACAATAATCTTATATTTCTTTATAGATATTAAGAGCTAATGCTAATTTCAATCAGCTTAACTATCCGAAGAGCGATCAATTCCATTAGGATATGATTGGTTTTGGAAAAATCAGGGCAAAGTAAAGGTTAGGGAAATGATCCATCATAGCCGCTGGATGAAATATCACTTACAAAGTGAACACTCTAGATTGAACCATTCCGAGACAGAATAAAAACAGAAATAGATAGAACTTAAATTCAGCATGACCTACATAAATTGTACAAGCAAGAATTTCAGAGGATCAAATAGAGAAATTACAGCATTTGAAATAAAGAAACAGCCCGAAGCTACAACGACTGACACGTTGGGAGTATAATAACCAACTTGAGCACGAGCAGAAAGATATATAGTTATCTTAAATAAATGTGGAATCTTTTTAGGGACATACTATCATGTGATAAGTTGGCTTATCTCTTTTCATAAATTTATTATAACTGATCCATATTGGTTTAACCCTACCCGCCAAAGCAAGCTGGTTGATCAAATCTAACTGTAGTGAAGAAACGACAAATATTTTGAAAAATCACGTCTTTATCTCATCTACTAAGCACTGGATGAATATGGATGAAAATGAAAATATCAAAGCCAAATATTGCACGCGCACCGGAAGTAGAGGAGGATGAATATCGGCATAATAATTGACTAAATTGTAAATATCTGAATAATGCTTTTGTTGAAAGTGAAGGAATTTGAGATCTGAAGAAAAAATGAACACTATCCAGACCACTGCAGAACCAGACTAAGCACGAATACAGATCAAATCAATGACGATCTGAGAAGGCTTGTTTTGATACAATCTTTGAAAACAATCACCAGACATTGTCAGCTATAAACATCCTAACGTAGAGTAATCAATGCTATTTCTCATATTTATTCTAACGATCCACTACATCCCCCAAAGATTATCTGTACAGTAAGAATTGAATCATTATCCTGGGATCGATTGCTAGCTGTAACCACCAACGGGAAGTGCTTAAGGTTGTCGTATTCTATACTTCGGGCCAGTATTTTCGATATACCATCATGAGTTAATATTTTAGTCACAGAATCATGAACTTTTTCAAGAAAGAGAAATATGTTGAATGATATTAATACAATGGACATTTTTGCAATAAACTTGGCATTATAATAACCAAACTCGTGTTATTTCATAGCATGCATGAACAGTGCAGAAGAGGGGAAGTGAATAAAAAGAAAAAGCAACTCTTTAAAAAATGTGGAATTATTTTAAAATATAATTATTTTTCAAAAATGTAAGAAAAAAATTAAATGATTAAAATTACTGGAAAATACGGTGAAATATAAAGCTGACACAATTGGTTAAAGAACGACAGAAAAACTAATCAGGAAAATACAGAATATAAAGAAAAAGAGTAAAAATGTTGGTAAAAATTTCAGAAAGAACAGATGAGGATAAAAAATATAAAATAAAGTATGTTTCTTGAGAAGAAAAAACATCTGAAAGCAAAACAATTTCAATTAACATCTTATGTAGGAGGGAATCATATGAGAATGAAAAACAAAGAAGAGAAGAGAAACGAATGGACAGAAATAGATATGAAAAGGAACTTTAGTCAAAGTTGCTGACGAAAGAAAACAAGAAATGTAAACGAATGACGAAAAAGAAAACCAAATGTAAAAAAAGAATAGTTTGGTTCGAAACAGTTAAGAAGTACTCTGATCAATGAATTGAATTAGGGAAGAAAGAAATTGTAAGAAAATAAAGAAGCGACAAGTAAGGAAAAGAATCTTTGATCAAAGTGCTTAAAAATATTAGAGATAAAAAGAAGCAATGAAAATTGATCAAGAAAAATAATTCAAAGTAATAAAAATATGAGAAAGGTGGAGAGAATTAACCGATAGAAAAAAGAAAGAAAAAAAGAAAGAAAGAAAGAAAGAAAATTCATGGTTCAACTTATCATGATTTGACAAAGTCTGAAAATCAAGAAATTGTGTTGTCTAACGTCGGATGCAGAGAGTGGAGACGATTTTGTCCAGGTCGAACAAAGGAGTGTTTACCTGTATGACATTGCCGAAAGCAAAATCCATTCAAATTGGATGTGAACTTAGTAACAGAACGACATGAATCAATACACTTTAGAATTCTTACAATAAATCAGTCAATGGTGATGTTGCACTCTGATAAATCTCCATATTCATTAACTCCATATAAAACAAATAATAAAACAAAGTTTTCATCTCTAAATTATCAGCAATCTTTTGTAACAAGGATAATTTTAAGTGAAAACAAATCTACACAAAATTTTATTTTCATTTAATCTCTGCATTTTGGTTTGGTGAAAATTATATTACCAAGTTTTCGTATGTTTTCTCAAATAGTGATATATACTAAACGATTATTTTTTGTTCTCTGTAATAATTACAAAAATCTTCTGTCAACATTCGCCAGCATAACCTCTGATATATTTTCTGCAGATATGTCAGCGATGACATGAATAGAATTTTCATACATGCACGCACACACACACACATATATAGACAGACAGATCTGTTTCACAGCTCATCAGTACGATTAGACTCCGATGGCTTTTTAACCCAGGATTGAAACCCGACCGAATTGGTGTCAGTCGGCGATTCTACCTCTGGGCTATATAGATAGATAGATATTTGTGGCAAACTTTGATTTATTCAAGGGTAACTGGATCGTAGTACGTCGTCAAAGGACATTTCATTTCTTTTAGAAGGCGAATGCATTTGCTTTTGGCCAAAGAAGAATAGTATAATTTTTTTATATGTCCCGGAAAGGGATATGTATATCATTTGAGGTAGCTAAACGGTTTAGGCAAATGTAACCAGGTAGGATAATTTAACAAGTAGACATAATGGACGGTACTCGTATGCGGTATCCTGAGACGTAGGCGTCGTCAATAGACGTAGATTAATAATCGTAGACCTCTAGCGGTGGACCTATGGACGTAGACTCCGAGTCGTATAGACGTAGACCTCTATGCTTCATCGCCTTCGTCTGTACTTATGACTGACACCATTACTGTGAGGGGGAACCAAAGTGTATGCATAATCATTACATGTGCATTACATAATTTTTAAAAGGGCGTCCTCACCTATTGATGTTTTATCAATTGATGATGTAATTTTTTTCCAACTGTACGGACAACATTCATTCATGACTCGTGTCTAGATGACTAATAGATGACTATATGTTTATAAGGTTACTTTTTACTCCATTTCATCGAGTATTAAAAGTTGTAACAAGTCAATTACAGTGCTATGTCTGCATGTACACTTCTCGAAGAGATAGTGGTGAAAAATGGTGACAACTTCATGCGAAGAATGCACAACTTTATTCTGCATGAAATGCTGTAAGGAATAACACACCATTAAAAATACTATATTTAGCAACTTGATTTATTTTTTTTGCGTTTTTCGGGAAATTTATAATCTAAAAAAGTTAAAATATTAGCTTTATAGATTTGGTATATAATTAAAGCAAAAATAAGTATAAAAAGCATCCTTTTTAAATGTTTTTTACGTTAATTATTCGTTTGACATGTTCATTCGTGTAAGCGTTTCAGAAGTTCTCAAAACATTGAAACAATAGCAATCTCAGTTTTTCCTAAAAGAAAAAAAGGAATTTCTGCAAAACTGTTATTTTTTTATCAGACATCACCAAAATTGCTTGAAAACAACCGAAAAATGTCATCAGCCAACCTCGAATCACGCCACGTGGAATATTGGCTCAGAATAGTGTCGAATCGTGACACCTAACGGCATAAATTGAAACCACTTTTAGTTCATGTGACATCCGAATTGCATTCTTCTTTTGGAAAAAAAACAACTCGTATATTTTTGTGGATATTGCAATGCAATTCTTAACAAGTTATTCTCTCTAGAGCTATTTAATATTTTAGCGTGTTCGATTCTTACTTGGCACCGAAGCAAAGAACTGCATCAAACTTTTTTAACTTAGTCTAACAAACATAACAGAGTAACATGCGTATATTGTAATAACGGTTTGAATGTGTGGCTTATGATTCCTTCAGAATAATCTTAGCAATGCAATGTCCAATAATAGTTGGTGTACTTGTAACCGTATTACTGATTCTAAATAGGAACAATTAGAAATCTTAGCAAGAGTTAAGACTTTCAGCGTTTCCAGTCTCTTAGAATATGCCGAGAAAGATGCTAAAGAGTACATAAACAACGATAACACTGGTTAAAACGATTTTTGATGCCAAGACAGAAAATATGTTTTTAGCTAATTTGATGATGTTGATTCCGAAAATGATCTTAGATTTTCATGTTTATCTACCGTTTTTACTCTAATGAAATTGCTCATTCTTGGAAAGATCTTGGTTGATTGCAACATTTAGTTAATAAAGGTCGTAAAAACCCATCAATTTTCTGGTAGGACAAGCCATTTATGCCAGCTACTTAAAATAAACTATTTTTATATATAAAAAAATATTTTTGAGTCAAAAGTTTAAAAATAGAAATACTGAAGTTATTTTTCCAATTTATCGCCAAAATTCAAATTAAATGATAAAATTTATCTGTAACACATTTTATCAGTAATACGCTAATATGACTATTGAGGTTCATATTTACATAGCCATTTAAATAAATTTCCGGATAATTGTGGTCATGTAAGTGATGAGCAAGGAGAACAATTCATTCAGGATATCAAAACAATTGAAGAGAACTCCAGAGACGGTGGGACAAGGGAATGATGGCTGACTACTGCTGGGTATTAAAAGGGACTTAAATAACAATTAAAATGACATGACAGACAATGAAGAAAGAGAAAATTTTCACCTTAGTTCTTGTTCGCGAAAGTTTTATTTCTGCTGTTAGTTTGGCCATGGTATATTCGATGGTATTATGGGTCTGATTGTTATGAAGAATACTATTTCTCAATGAGCAGACCAATATTTGTCTACATACGAATTGAGAGGTTTCTATGATTTCACTCTGAGAAATATTGCCATTAGTCAATATTAAATATGCAGAAAACAAATGAAAATGCCTTCTTTAAAAACTGAGGCCTTTTTGTACATAAAAAAACGGTAGCTAATCATGAAAAAGTAAGGTTATTTTCATATTCAACGATCTTAGTATAGCTAAAAATGCTGTTTAGTGTCTCAACAACATTTCTATTTTCTTGTTGACTAGTGTAATTGTCAGAAAATTGTAATTGCTGATTAAAAGAAGCATTTATTATAAACGGCAAATATTCATTTTAATCAACATAATCTCCTAACATGTCCAGGTACCTAAGTCAATACTTTTCAATTCATATCGTTGATCAAATATTTTACAACGAAACTTTCATATTAAAATTTAGCTAATAATGTGCAGGTTAAAGATTTTTTATTTATTTTTGTTCATATACTGATCTAATGAAAATGCTTCTTGCATTTTTACAAAGTTTATTTTCACTTCTAAATTCATCGCATCATTATCCTGTTATCAAAATATTTTGCTTAAATTTCTATAACCTTACACCACGTTTTAAAGTAATTGCATATTCCATCATAGAAACATGCTTCCGACTTAATGATATTTTCGAATAATTTTTCAATATTTTGAACTAAGGTTTCATGAGAGATAACAAGTGTTATTTTGAAGAATATGAAGCAAGTAGAATTATGGAAATAAATTCCATGATTGTCTGATGCATTTCATTCCAAGCAAAGTGACGTATCTTATTATAAAAGTCAAATCAGCGACCAATTTCTATTTCCTCTAACCTAGATCTGACAGCTTAGAGAGAAAAAAGAAAAATAAACTGGCTAGGCACATTCAATGCCTCAAAAACAAAACTAGTGTCCTCTCACCATCGCCAATCGAACCAAGAACTTACACCAATCGTGTTTAATGGATCTTCCCTCAGAAAGTCCGGGTGCTTCTAGTGCTTGCTGGGACTTAAAATCTGCCCAGACCTCATGTGGAACTCAAATACGATACATCACTAAAGAGAACTGAAAAATAGTCGGGTCTCTGTACCGTTTCAGGAATTACCTGAATCCTTCTGCTATCTTCTACCTTTACAAGTTCCCAGTCAAACCGAATATGGTATACTTTTGTCATGTATGGACAGTTTTTACTTTCCACTCTCGATAGACTTCGAAAGCGTCTCTGCAATGAATTATTTTCCCCACTGCAACCCGTTTCTCACAGACAAATCGTCACAAGCCTCTTGCTTCTCTATCGCGATTTCCATGGAAAGTGTTCAGATGAACTAAACTCCTTAGTTCCACTAGTCTTAACCTTAACAGTTAAAATCCGCCATGTCAGCCCCAATTACCATTATTAATTTCGTGTTTCCTTAGTGAGATGCAAGTTCCACTAGAACTGCTTGTTCTCAAGAATCATTTCTTTGTGGAGCCGACATACAAGAACTTATTTCGCCGATCATTACAATCTTAACATGTTCAAATCTATGGTTAACCTTTTCATCCACCTTCTACCACCAGTGAACCTCGGACTTTTTACAGCGTGAACATAATTGTAAAAAATGGCTTGTAAACGCGATAATACGTCTAAGGTTTTTAACAATGAATAAAAGAAGGAAACAGAAAAATATTAGCGATCATTGTAGGTTTTCAAAATTTTTTTATTTTGTTTTCAGATTCAAATGCCTGTGTCAAGCACTTTTTTCATAGTTGTGCTTATTTGTAGCTTCAAACACAAAACATTATTCAAGTCCTCATCAATAGACATATAAACTATTGAAATATGTAATTGATTTATAGGATATAAAAACTTATTGATTTGTTGATTTATTGATTTTTTCATTTGATATATTTGTCATTTTAGCAAAAAAAGCCACTACAAAGGCTCATGCAGACATACAAACACTCACAGAAAAAAACATAAACTGACACACCCATATACACACACATATATATTCATACATACACACACACATATATGTTTGTATATATGGAGAGAGAGAGAGAGACTTAGATGTAGATTTAAAATATGGTAAAACCTTCTGACATCATCGTATGCCTTTCTCTTGCTTTCTCTCTCTCTACCTCTCTCTCTCCCTCTCTCTCTCTCTCTCTCTCTCTCTCTCTATATATATATATATATATATATATATATACATACATATATACATATACCGTTTGACAGGAAATTATACCAGAATGTTATTCAAATGCATTCACTGTATAATTTTCGAACTATATAAATAATAGTTAAAATTCGTAGACAACAGTTTAGATTAAGTTTGATTCAAGTGCAGCAGGTGAATGTTTGGGTGGTGAAATTGGTAGAAGGTCTAAATGAAAAATCGCAGACCCCAAGCTAAAAATATACTGTATCTAGAAAAATTGTTGTTATTCTCAAAAAATTAATACTGCAATATTCAGACGCTAAAAGCGAAATGAATTATTATTACAATTTTACAAAATAGCTTTAAATATAAAAGGTTCCAGCTTTAAAAAACAGAAAGTGTCGATAAGCCGTAAGAATGAAATCAACCACTCAGTGATGACCCGCGAAAAGTCACTCTCTTAGACATTTTATACTTTTCCTATGTTTTAATCATATATAAATTTATACAAGTACTTTCGGTTTTCAGAAACCATAATTATATTGCTGTTATTTTTAGTACTTTATATATATATATATATATATATATATATGAAGGAAAATTCAACACGTCATTTCAAGTGGTCATAAACTATAGTTCATTTTTATGAGCTAATTAGCTCATTGCATCAGACCTAACAATATAACTTCCATTTGGTACAAAATATTTTGCCGGAATAAGCATTTTCTTTAACTGAAGAGAAAGATAAAAATAAAAATAAAAATGAAAATAAAAAATCTAAAAATAAGAAAAAAGAAAAGGGAAAGAAAAATATGAGCGTCAGATCTGTCTGGGATTGCCCGGGCCGTCGTGAATAGTTTGACCTGTAAAGAAATTTGTAAACCCTGGACGCTGGTGTTTGTTTAACCCCATGAAACTAACCCATCCATTTATACAAACTTATATCCATATATACATAAGTGTACATCCCCACATATACTTACAGATGTGACTTTGTTCATGTCTACATATATTTACCGCTTTACACGTTCTCGTATTTACTTACCGATCCTGGTGATTGTGTACTCATACATATACATCTTGTAAAGACAGGATTTCCGCGCGTAATATTAGCGTTATATATATATACACATATATATATAACTGCTAGTAATTCTCACACATATTCCCAAATTACGCCAATATTTTCTTACTTCTATATATCCAGTGAATTTACGTATATATGCCTACACATCGCCTATATGCATATGTATATACAAACACAACTATAATTATATAAGTACACGTGCAACTTTTTTATCTCTCTGCATAAAGATAATGTACGTCTGTGTACATTTAATTCCCATAAGAGGTGATATATTTTCTTTTCATACGTCTTAATATACCTTACTCTTCTATATCCATGTATACTGGCCTACCTCATTCGGATTGTTGATGCTAACCTGTGCACTTATGGGTAGAATGATCGAAAAACGTATACATAATTAAGTCCGTTCTCATATATGCGAAATACTTATACCTAGGTGCCCCCTTATACATACAATAATGCATATAATAATACAATAATACAATGATACATATAAATAAATAAATAAATATATATATATATATATATACACACACACACACATATATATATATATATAATTGTTATTTTTTATTTCATTTTTATTTCTGTTCATTTTTATTATTCTTATTTATTTTTATTATAATAAAAATAACCAGAGTATTTTCAGAAGAATCTCATAAGAAACAAAGAAGACAGTGCTGGATTGCTATGTGATATCTGTTGTTCCCTATGGCAGTGAATGTCAGACGATTTCCTCAAGGATGAAGGAGAGACTTGGGGCAGCAGAAATGTGGTTTTACAGAAGGATACTGAGGATACCATGGACTGAGCATTTGACGAAAGACGAGGTTTTGGAAAGGATGTAAACAAGGAAAAACTCATACTCAATATAAGAGACATATACAGTTTAATGAGGTAGAAGGGCCTGAAAAATTTAATACTCACAGGACGGATAGAGGGAATGAGGGACAAGGGAAAGCTGCGCAAGACCTACTTGATAGACCTGAGCAAATGGATAGCAGATCGGGGTTTGGGAGAGATACCGAGAGAAAGAATGTTGAGAGTAACTAAAGACAGAGCCAAGTGAAAGTCCATGATCACCTATGTCCTGAATGGACACGGCACATGAAGAAGAAGAAGAAGAAGAAGAAGAATAAGAAGACGAAGAAGAAGAAGAAGAAGGAGAAGAAGAAGAAGAAGTTGGTTTAATTTAGTAATTATATTACCTATCCATCATTTACATTTTACGAAAAAAAATTGTTGTTTGAGTTTGTGATTTCCTTTAAAAATGCTACAAGATTTGAATTGCAGCATTGTAACTTGCTATTAAATTTCATTTCCATTCAAATTTGAATCAACATCATTTTTCATTGGCTCATTTCCTAACATCTTCTTCTTTGTTTTTTCTTTACTTTCCACTTCCTTTGTCTCGTTTAAATTTTTCTTGCAGTTCTCTCCTTTTGACACTTTCTAGATTCAAAAGGACTCTAGAGCATCTCTTATGTTTTCTTTTTTACTTTCATTTATTTCCTCTTTCTTTTTCCTTTCTTTTTCTTGATTTTTTCTTTTCTTCTATTATTTCATTTTACTTCTTTCTTGATTAAACCTTTTACAATGTACAAAAAGTCAGAAAGTTAAGTGGTGCATCATAAAATAAATTTTAAATAAAGCGTTTATTAGCATCCTTACTAACTACCTGACGAGACATTGTTTTCTCAAATGTCGAAACAAAATGTACAGTTTGATAATAGTTATTTACATGTTTTGATGTAAATGTTAAATAAAAAGTATTTATTGGTCTATTATTATAGTGAGACCTGTTTTAAATTCATGCTTTGTATGTTGCAATTTTATTCTTCGTTCTTTTACATTTGGATATACATACATACATATATACATACATACATACATACATATAGCATGAAAAGGTGAATAAAATATGTATTTACATCTCAGTATTGATTTCCAACATAATATCCTCCGTTGTCTATGAACTTAATTTGTTAGTAATTATTAATTGTATAGTTAAAAAACTATACAGTGAATACAGTTGAGTTACAGTCTGCTAACGACTGCTTGTCAAACGGTAGACTTCCTGATTCACCCTCGTATGTCAGCCACAAAAGAATTACTGTTAGGCTTTGTAGGGCAGCCTAAGACACGTCTGATCAATCGACGGATTTGCCTAGAGAACGCGCATTGGAATCCTGAATATTTTTTAGAGTTAATATATGTGAAAGGGACAATAAAATAAGTTATTGCCTTCAGAACGGCAGCTCATCTGTTCCTTTCATCAAAAAGATATTTTATTCTTGCAATGCTAATTAAAAATGTTTCAGAATTTGTATGACGATACCTACCGAATTTTTGTTCGTTATTTTCTGTGTGACAATTACGATGAATTCCTTCCGTTATATTATTTGATTTATGATTTTCGGCAATTCCACAAGAAATCAAGTGAGCAATGGAAACAAATTTATCCAGGTTGAGAAACTTAAACGAGCAAGAATTGAGAGTGATTTCGTTTTTCTCTTGTCTGTAGAATTTTTAAAAATATTGTATATATAATATTCTGTTGTGCTTTCATGTTTTCATTGTTAAATATTGCTTTGGAACCTTGGGATTGGTTTTGGCGTCTACACAGCATCAATCTGTTAAAAGTTGTATAGCCACAGGCATTTACTCTATTTTAAAAATAGTAGGCTAGATATAGTTATTCCTAGAGAATTAACTAGACAAGTTTACAGTGCCTATGCATGTAAACGCAAGGTGATAATGAAAATAAATAAACACCTAACTCCTATACAAATAACAATAAAGACAATAATAAAATAATTGAGAAGAGAATAACAACAGCGGCAAAAATAACAATAATAATAATAATAATCATAATAATAATAATAATAATAATAATAAGAAGAAGAAGAAGAAGAAGAAGAAGAAGAAGAACAAGAACAAGAACAAGAACAAGAAGGAGGATAGGAAACTTACTAACGAAAATAAAGTAAAATATTGTATTTTGATATGGAAAACAACATTTTACCTCAATTATATAAATGGAACCTATAAGTCTGGTGAAATAAACATCAAAAGAGGTATATTTTAAGGTGACTCTTTGTCTACCTTACTATTTTGCATATCACTTATAGCATTAACACACCAACTTAAAAACACAGAATATGTTTATAAAATAGCTCAAAAGAAAATATGCCACCTATTTTACATGGATGACTTAAAGTTGTATACTGTGAATGAGAGTGAGCTGAAAGTTCTGCAAACTGTAAAATGCTTCAGTAAAGACATTGGAAAGAAATTCAATTTGAATAACTGTACTAACTGTACAACAAACACTCTGGTATAACAATAAAAGGTTTAGAGCAAGAAAAAGCTTATATGTACCTAGGTGTAAAGGTGAGTGAAAGAAATACTGCGTAAACAGTACTATAGAAGAGTACGACTAATGTTAAAGAACTATGGCCATTGATAACTTAGCTATCCTAGTGGTTTAATATAATTTCAATATTTTAAACTGTACTCTAAATGATAATAGACGAATGGACCGTCTATACATACCCAATAAAGAATGTGGACGAAGCTAAAATAATCGTACAAAATAACAACTAACTGCTTACTAACATACATGGAAACAAAAAGGACTGGATGATACAATTAGTCAAACAACGTGAAAACAGAAAGAAAATATTAAATAATGTAAGAAGGCAGTAAATACAAACAACATTTATATTAGTAGATTCTGTAAAAACCAAAACAGAAGCAAAGAATCAACTATTGCAGCAAAAATATGAAAAAGAAAGCCAAAGATAAAGCTCTTAAACAGATGAAACAACAATGTCAAGACAAACCTCTGCATAGTCAATATCCAGAACGTGCTAATAAATTCAATGTTGATAAAGTTAATACTCATCAATAGTTACAAGCACCTGGATTAAAGCTTGGAACTGAAGGCTTTATTCTTACAGCGCAAGACCAGAGTTTTTACTATTAACTTTCAGGCAAATATCATACCTGGATGTAGGTTCTGTGACAAATAGCAAGAAACAATAGACCATGTAAACTCAGGATGTTTTGTACTTGCTCCCAATGTATATAGAAAATTGTCACGATATATTGGGGCAATATTTACACTGGACAATGTGCAAACACTTTGGAATATATGTAAACAAACACTGGTATAAATATCACCCAGCACCGGTTACAGAAATAGATGTCACCATTATATGGAATTACACCATCTACACAGAAAAAGTAAAGCAAATAGACCGGATAAGATCCAACAAGAAAAAAATGCTTACTAATTGATATAGCTTGACCAGCAAATTGAAACATAGCAACCAAGGAATTTTAAAAACTATCAAAATATAAAGACATGGAAATTGAAATAGAAAACATGTAGAAATTGAAAACAAGAATAGTACCAGTGATAGTAGGTACACTTGAAATTATATAAAATAGAACAAAACAATTCATTGTAAGAATCCCTAAAAACTGTCTTGTTAAATACAGCCCACACATTAAGGAGAACTTTGTCTATGTAACACTAGGGATGCTATGGGGCATAGAAAAACATAAAATGCTGCCATAGCAACACAACACGACCTGTCTTTGGTTTTTTCGCAGACTTGGCAGGTACTGTGACCATAACAGAAATCGAATTATGATGAAAATCAAATAATAATAATAATAATAATAATAATAATAATAATAATAAGAAGAAGAAGAAGAAGAAGAAGAAGAAGCAGGAGGATAAGAAACTTAGTAAAGAAAAAAAGTAAAATTCAAGCCTTCACTAATTAATATTTTTCAAAATGAAAATTTCATTATTTAGTTTTACTCTGCCAAAAAATAATCATAAATTAAATTCCATTGCATGTTTTCTGTGTAGGTAAAATGCCTTTTTAAATTCAGACAGATTAAATACGGTATGATTGAACTTGATGTCACGTTTCAGATTGCTAACTAATCATCATATTTTTATTTTCTTTGTTATTTTTGCATTTTCAAAAATCATAATCGTTATCATCATCATCCATAATATGATAAAGCAGAGCAAAAACCGTCAAGACTTTAGTCAATAAAGATATCAAGATATTAGTCAATACATCTTTATAGTAAAAAGATCTTATGTTACCTAATTTACGAATTATTAACCACAGTGAAATTTTCGTTAGAGATGAAGAAGAGAGCCGTACAGACAGATATGAAGTTCTATAAGTGAATACTTAGAATAGAAGGAACTGAAAATGACAGTAACGAGAAAATTTTAAAGTCAATCGAAACAAAAAGACACTTATAATTTCTAGGAAAATCATGAAGGAAATGGAATTAGAATAATTAACATTGACAGCAAAGACTGAAGGCAAGAGAAATCGAGTGAAAAAGCGAGTAAAACACCTAACGAGTTTCAAAAACAAACACAGAAAATTAAATTAATTATCTATTATAAAGAATTCAAAAACTGCCAACCTCATCATCAATAATAATAATTCACCTGCAAAATCTAAACTTCAGAGAACCAGTGTCTTTTACGAATTTACATATCTTTTGAAGAACTGTGTTCCTCAACTATCAAAATCCGTAAACAATTACATTGGCTATACCATCACAAAATTGACGAAAACATTGACCTTACACCTTTCCAACACAGTTCCATCCGATCTCATTGAAACACACATCGACATCTTCCAGAAACTATCCGTGATATCCTCGTTTATAATACATACATAATAGCATCATCCACATGCAAAAGAAGAGTAAAAATAAAAGAGGCATTACTAATAAAAAAGAGAAATCTTACACTGAATTAAATCAATTATGAACACGGTAATGTGTTTCCTCTGTTCGGAACATAATATACTTCAAGATTCTATATGCATAAACTTTCCACATGTTAATTTATGAGTTAAAAAAATTAATTCTTGATAATAGATAAAAGTATAGTCGAAAGCGCTCAAAAGTACAAAAGCTTTGGATAATTATTTTATAATTTGACTTCGGAAAAGAAAAACAATATACGAACGCATGAAAAATTATATTGAAAACTTAATGATAATACCTTGTTATTAATTTTCAATGAAACCTACATAAAAGAGATATTGTTGCCAAATACACAATTTTATATATATATATATATTTGCTTGTGTGTTTGTGTGTGTGTTTTAAACATTACTGAACAAAGATGATACGGGTTATGGCATATCACGTTGAATACACCGGTTCTCGGTCGATCACCGAAGTTAAGCAACATGAGCCTTGTCAGTACTTAGATGGATGACCGCTTGGGAATATCAAGCGCTGTAAGCGTTCATTGACGGATGGGCGTTGTGGTGCAGTTGATGTCGGCCTGGAAGGTGAAATCGGTGAGCCGAGTTCGAATTCCAGTTGAGTACCCTGCATTCACGTAAGCACTAGTACTCTCAGGAAAGGTATTAATAAGTCACTTCCCTCCAGTTATGGGTTAAATAACGGGATGGGGCCTGAAGGCAACCCATCTCGTGTTGGTGTCACAATAAAAACACCCTTAGTAGCCCTGGCTATTTGACAAGATCATGAATTTCGCTACAAATTGCGCCAGGGTTCCAAATGTACTTGGAATACTGGAGGGGTGCACTGAGTTCTATTAAAACAAATAAATTTAAATGAATATGTAAGTTAATATCAATTTTGTAAATTTCTCTATAATTTCGTATATATATATATATATATATATATATATATATATATATATATATATATGTTCAATCTGTTTTTGAAACCTCTTGATGAATAGACTTGTCAGTTCCCAAACTGCACTTCGAAACTCAGGAGTCGAGGCGTAGAATATAGCATCAGTCACAAAATTGAAAAATGTGTGTGTGTGTGTGTGTGTGTGTGTGTGTGTGTGTGTGTGTGTGTGTGTGTGTGTGTGTGTGTGTGTGTGTGTGTGTGTGTGCTATGAAGCGTGAAAATTAGTTTTTAAAGAAAATGTAAAAAGTGAACTAAAAGGAAAGTATACTTTGATTGCCCATCTGAAATTGTTCATTTAAAATGCATTTGTAATCGTACACTTGAGAGAATCCGGTGTCGGTAATAGCGGAATTGGCTTCCTGCTTCATGAGGTTACCACACTTCAGCGAAAACATCACCACGAAAATAGGTAAAGCCATCCGCAGAGTGGGACAGGACATACAACTGACCCACTACGGCTCAACCCTTCGGATACACCTCAATTACAACTACAACAAACAAAATACTAGAAACGACACCGCATGTACACTGCCCTATTACTGACACTGGTATATGCCTCCAGGTCTATGTCGTATATCGCATACAATGCGCCAGGAATATTATGTCAGCAGCAGCACCAGACCGTTACGCATCAGAATCAAAGAACACTCACATACGCAGGCATCATAATTACACAAGCACGTAAAAAAATGCAAAAACACTAACAAAAACATAACAGTCAATATTTAAGCAAGAGAGCGGAACCTAGGAAACTTACGCATAAAAGAATTCTTTAATAATAACTAAACTTCACCGACAGACAAACAATAGACAGGAAGTCAATCTAGATTATATAAAAGAATAATTAGCACTATCACGCATCTGACACACACCGGCCACAACAGTAAGGCGCAATTACAGACTAACGCGCACAAATACATGCCTATAAACACGTGACTAAAAGCAACAAGTATACCACGCTATAAGCCAGAACACGCAGTAAAAAAATAAGTACACACACAAATCCCATACTCCAACATACTATACACCGGAACACACACAAACGCATACACTCACACACCTATATATATATATATTTACACACAAACTCCAACATACTATATACACACACACATATATATCTATATGCACACACACGCACACATGATACAAGGAAGAAGTATGTAGATATATGCAAATATAAAATGATCACAGAAGAGAAGAAAAATACAAGAAGTATACGCACATAAACACACACACATAACACACTCACGCATATACACACACGAGATCACACTAAAAAGAATACCGGAGGGGGTAGGAAGAAAAACTGTAGCAATAAACACGTCTCCAATTAAAGCAGATAGACCTAACATCAGATCATGAAAAGGAGCCTACTACCATTCTGGCAGAGATGCGAAAATGCCAAACCTTGCCACGGGCTAACGCACACATATTAAAGCATAAATTAAAGCAAACAGACATATCATCAAATCGTTAATCAGCGTCCGCTATTACTTTAAAAAAGAGGCGAAAAACTATATCATACTACCGCGCATACTTATATAAACCATAAATACACACACACACATATATGGACTAACCCACTTACAGGTACACACACACATACTTATTACAATTAACTCCAGCAATAGCAGCAAAAGAGGACCATTCGTTTAAAGTCACGGTCCAACAGCGGACAGACGTGAAATCAAGCTCTCCTATCATTCTGAAGATGAGATTCTGATCACGAAATATTAATGAATAATAAATAGATAATATCCAACATCTACTTTACGTTCCTTTATTAAACTAAACGCATAGTGATAGCTCTCAAATACCTACCCAATAAATACCTAATAATAATAATAATAATAATAATATATATATATATATATATATATATATATATGTAATTGTTTTAGAATATGACATATATATATATATATATATATATATATATATGTAATTTTTTTAGAATATGAAATCAATATATATATATATATATATATATATATATATATATATATATATGAGAATATAGCCTGTGCGAAATCGTATAAGAAAGAGTGGTTCAAAAGTTTACATGAAGCTGGTTCCAATAATCAATTAAAGATTTTGAAATCAGTCTGCATATCGTTACGGAAGTCTTCTCTTTGCCGGCAGAAGGATTTTGTTAAGTCTCTTTATTTGTTGGGATATATTTTATTTCAACTATCCCTTGATAATCGTTTACACGCGATTTCTCCTCCTCTCGTTATAAATATATATATATATATTTTTTTCTAATCATATCACCCCAAGCAAGACGGTGACGCCACTGATGCGCAAGGGGCGACTTAAGAGTAAAATGATTGGAAAAGAAAACCACATCCTAAACAGGAAATAAGGGATGAGCCTCTTCACCTGTTCAAAAGACGTGGGTGGAGTGTGAACCGGGCGATAGTTAAGTCTATCTACTCCAATTGAAAACAAAAAAAAAGGAGAAAAGAAAAAAAGTGAAAGAAGATTGGCAAAAAAAAAAGCCGGGAACCACATCCTAAACAGGAAACAAGGTATGAGCCTCTCTTCACCTGTTCAAAAGACGTGGGTTCAGTGTGAACCGGGCGATAGTTAAGTGTATCTACTCCAATTGAGAACAAAAAAAAAAGGAGAAAAGAAAAAAAAATTGAAAGAAGATTGGAAAAAAAAAGAAAAAGAAAGCCGGAAAACACATCCTAAACAGGAAACAAGGGATGAACTTCTTCACCTGTTCAAAAGACGTGGGTGGAGTGTGAACCGGGTGATATACAGGGTGATGTAGAAAGAACTAGTGTCAAATGGTTAAGAGATGGGTATTGACATTGTATTCAAACTTAATGAAGGGCTAAGAAAAAGATCATACTTTCCAAAATAAATAAAATCTGAAATAAAAATTTCTTTTCCAACAAAATCAACAAGTGGCAACTGAAAATTTAAAATTAGCTATGGAAGAACAGGAAACCAAAAAGAACGAGAAAGCTTTACCAAAAACAGAAATCTGTGAGTGTGGATAAAGAAATCTTCATTTGTCGTACTCCCTCGCTCATCGCGTTTACGTTAAACGAAAATAATAAATAAACGAAGTATTTCATTTAAACACCACATCAATTGACTGCGGTAATTTTAACAGGTCCACAGACAATACGGCGCTTATACCTTTGATCACCATATCTGAAACACTTTAGTTTACCAAAGAAAGATAAAGTTCCGTATTGTATGCACGCCAGAAGAAACAGGGACACTAATACGCTGAATTAAGTGGAGACAGACAGATATAGACATAATGTCATTTTGGTACATGTACGCTGCAATATTTTCCCAAAAAGTACTCCAATTTCAGACATACAATGCTACTTCTGACATTGACTAAAAGCGTGGGGAATATGTTGATGATTAGTATTTTATATCTGATATCGTTTGTAATATTAGCTACCTAGCAAGGTGCAAAAACTGGTGTTTACTAATAGAGAAAAATACATTAAAATGTCATTTCCCAAAAATGTTAGGGCCATTTAATGAATTATTTCTACTTCCTTTTATAAGCCGTGTTCTTTCAGGACGTGGGCGATCATGGATTTCTACTTGCCTCTATTCCTTGTTGCTTTTAATATTTTCAAATAATTGATGGAGATGCTCGGCAGCCTTGACATATTTGGGAAATACTAATCAAGAATCTTTACTGGCAGTAAACCGCTTGTATACGGACAGATAATGAATTCAGCAGATATATAAAGATAGAAAGGGGCGTAAGACAAGGATGTGTCTTTTCACCGGATCTGTTCAATTTGTACAGCGAGAATATTTTGAGGACCCTAGAAGTTATGCCTGGAATTGTCATCGGAGGCCACAATTTAAACAACTTAAGGTACGCAGATGATACAGTGCTGATAGCAGACAGAAAGGAAACTAAAAGACATCCTACAGAAGGTAGCTGAAGAGAGTGATAAAAAAAAGGACTACAAATAAACCGCAAGAAAACCGAATGCATGGTCATCTGTAAAAAGGGCAGCCCAATATGCCAAATACAAGTCGGGCATACTAGAATCAAGCAGGTACAAAAATTTAAATACCTGGGAAGTGTTATAACAGAAGACGGCGAATTGGTATGACGGAAGAAGCATTCCATAAGTTGAGTAAAGTATTAAGAAATAGAACAATTTCGCCCGAAACAAGGAAGAGAGTACTGGATTCCTATGTGTTATCAGTTCTTGAATATGGCAGTGAATGCTGGACAATACCATCAAAGATAAAGGAAAAACTTGAAGCAACTGAAATGTGGTTCTACAGAAGGATGCCGCGAATATCATGGATCAAGCATGTGAGCAATGATGAGGTCCTAGAAATGATGAAAACAAAAAGGAAATCAATACTGAGCATCAGGAAGGGACAGCTGAAGTTCCTGAAACAGGCAATGAGGAAGGAGGGCTTGGAGAACCTGACACTAACAGGCCAGATAGAGCGAAAAAGAGACAGAAGTAAGCAACGGATAACATATTCGAAGGACCTAATCAGGTGGATGATGGAATGTGGGTTGTATGGTGTAACAGGAGAAGGCGTGCTAAGAGCCACCAGGGATAGGGAGACGTGGAAAGCCATGATCACCTACATCCTGAAGGGACAGGACACATAGAAGATCTCTCCCAAACCCTTCTCCGCTATGCACCTGCTCAAGCCTATCAAGTAGGTCACGCGCTGCATTCCCCTGTCTCATTCTATTCTATCCGTCCCGTGAGCGTAAAGTTCTTCAAACCTTCCTTCCTCAGCCCGTGTTTCAAAAACCTCAATCGTCCCCTCCTGATGCCATGTATAAATTTCCTTTTCGTTTGCCTTGGCATCCATGGCATCCCCAGCATCCTTCTTCAGAACGACATTTTTGTCGCTTTGAGTATCTCCATCTTTGAGAAGACTATTCACTTTTCTGAAAAAGCGTTTCAGACAATCATTTTCAGGAGTATAATTGAAATCGTCGGGAAAGTCAGTTAGGTGTCATACGTGATACATGCTCTGGGCAATCATATCTAGAAAGAGACATGACTGACCGACAGAAGATCATCCCGCAGTAGGTTGTTACTGCTTTCTGTGGCAGACCGGCTGCCAGCAAAGGCTACAGAACCCAATCTCTCCTATTATTTGACCTATAACCTGTGGGAAGAGACAGCTTAATACCCTTCCCAAGGGCACTTGTGCGCAAGTGAATGCCATGAACTCAATTGGAATTCGAACTCGGCTCCCCGGTTTGATTTCCGAGTCGATATCCACTGCACCACAACGCACATCCGGTCGGGAAAGACATCTTTTTTACCAGAAAATAGTGCCGGGAATTTAACTGCATTAGTCGAAAAGTAAAGTATATCGGAAATAGCTTTTTTGATGTTGAGATCGATTAGAAAATTGCTGTTTCAATGGTATTTAAAGCACTCATTTTCCAATGAGACTACAAATTTAAAGCATCGATGGTATTTTCAGGAAAAAAAAATAACCTGATTTCCGTACGGTATTTTAATTTTCAACCTACGTTGTTCGTGGATTTGGTTTTCTTTTTTGCTACCAATTTCAATGAGTTTTTCTTTTTTGCACACTTTATCATTATTAACTAAAAACTTATTTCTTTTTGAAAATATTTCAGAAGAATATTTTCCTAGTCTTGGCATTATATTGGACTGACTTTTCAAACGTGCTCATACTTTTTACTCCTTCCTTATTCATAATATTTTTCTCTTGATACTTTAGTCTTTTTCTTCCTTCAGGTCTTCTAATTTTCTCCCTGTCCCCACACATCTCTTTCTTGATATCTATAAAGGGTTTCTATTTCTTCCCGTCATTCGTCGAACCTTTATCAGCATTTTTTTTTCCTTTTCTGCTCACTGTTTGCCTGTTCTTACTCTCGTCACTGATTCTTCTTCTGTTATTTCATGCGGACATTTTTCTTTGTTCTTTATCACCTCAAAACGTTTATCTTTTATCACTTACAAATAATTTCCTTCTGTCGTCAATTTGTTTTTGCAACCGTTTGCTTCAGTGAATCAGAAAATCGTACCTGTAGAAAGAAAGGTGAGTTTACTTGAACGCCCTTATTGTGCTCATATGTTTAAGTCGTTCACAAACGCCAGATTTCAATTATATCAATAAACTGCATATTTAAAACTGTTTATAGAAATATATATATACTCTCTCAAACAGACAAATGCATATAAAATAGGTTAGTTTAGACCTCTTTTGTTTTCATTTTTTCTAACTAACTAACTTAGCTAGGAGATACACGTTCATTACTCCCACCTTTTTCTTGTTTTTTTTTTTACTATTT
Source organism: Ascarosepion bandense (assembly GCA_037127315.1). NCBI lineage: Eukaryota > Metazoa > Mollusca > Cephalopoda > Sepiida > Sepiidae > Ascarosepion > Ascarosepion bandense. The sequence continues at coordinate 2,410,851 of JBBBDQ010001536.1, forward strand.
TCTTTACATTAATTACCCATCCTTTCCTCAGTTAAGGGACCAGAAATGTTAGTTCTCTGGTGGATTTCGTGCTCTCGAATGTGTTTTTCGATTTTGTGCTTTCCTTTTTCACCCCGAGCGAGGCGGTAACGCCACTGATGTGCAGGGGGCTACGTAAGAGTGAAAAGATTGGAAAAGAGAAAACCGGAAGCAACATCCTAAACAGGGAAAAAGGGATGAACCTCTTCACCTGTTCAATAGACGCGGGTGGAGTGTGAACCAAGCGATAGTTTAGTCTATCTACTCTAATTTAAAAAAAAGAGAAAACAAGTAAAAGGAGTGAAAAGATTGGAAAAGAGAAAACTGGAAACCACATTCCAAACAGGGAACAAGGGATGAGCCTCTTCACCTGTTCAATAGAAGTGGGTGGAGTGTGAACCGGGCAAAGTGAGTGTATTTATATGTATATTTATTTTAGCGTTCCACCTTTGTTTGCTCTCAGTTTCGTTGGTGATTTTGTTTGATTTTTGATTCCAACAATTTTCTCCTGATGAGATGTTGTACGAAAGAGCGCTTGAAACTGTTAATAAATTTCTTGTTTTTAAAGTAGTGTACAAATTTTATACGTCTAAACATTTGTTTATATATATATATATATATATATATATATATATATATATATATATATATATACGTCATATTCTAAAAAATATCATTTTGACATGTATTGTCGATCAATTGTCGTCATGGCAAAAACAGTGTAGCATGATACATAAAATTTTTTGAAATTGCCTTATATGCTACATTTTATGTAATACTCACAAACACACACACACGCACACACACACACACACACACACACACACACACACACACACACACATATATATATATATATATATATATATATATATATATATATATACATATATAGCATTTATTTATCTGGGCTCGATCACAGTTTGAAGTTTGACTTACATATGTTTCTCTTTTTACCTTTTTCCCTCCACCTCTTTCGCTTTCTCTCTTTCACCCTTCTGTCGCTCTTTCTTTCTCTCACTCTCTCTCTCTCTATACATATATATAAAATATTTGTGTGCGTGTGAGTGTGTAACTGTATGTATCAGTTCTTTTTATATCGTAAAATTATATTTGTCGGATTTTGTTGTTATTATACATTTTCAAAATCGACAATCTTATAACCTTGATTCATTAAAAAGTTGATGCAATCGTAGAATAGGAAATATCAGTTTAGGAAATTGGTTCTTGAGATTCCGAATGGCATGTGGCCAAGTTCATTAGCAGGAATAATTTTAGTTCCAAGTAAATGTCTGTGAATTCCGATATTCTTCTGGTATCTCGCAGCACCGGTTACCGCCAATATTCGATTCCATGGGAGATATTTGATAGAAAAAACGCAGTAAGTGTAGGAAAACTCTACAAGTCAACTTGCATCTCCTTCCAAATTTACTAATTTAATAAGTATAGCTGTAAAAAAGTCTCTCGGCTTCTTCATGTATCATCACACACACACACACACACACACACACACACACACACACACACACACACACATATATATATATATATATATATTACTTATTCTTTTATTGATATTGCTAGTTATATACTTTGTACATATATAGATGTGTCCCTATAAGTAAATAAGTGTTGCCAAGTAATTGTGAATATTAGTGTGTGAGCATGAGTGTTAATTTATAATGCATGTGTTATAGTCTTATATATATATATATAATAAAATAAATTTCGATGTTTAAAACTGTTGAATGATCAATTCAACATGAAATCCCTAAGAGAGATTTCACGTCTCATCAGCAACTACCACATTTTGAAAATGCGGTAGTTGCTGATGAGACGGACGGGCGAGTCGTCTAAATATATATTCCTTTGGTCAAACTGACGGTCATGTTTAATAGAATGCGATACAAACACCTATAAGAATATTTTATAGTTGAGAATTTATCTATTTATCTTCGATATATGTGACTGCTTAGTGGTCGATATTGCTGATTATTTACTACTGATGACAGTGATTAATTATTGAGTCAGGTAAAAGCCAACATTTCGATTAATAATTTTCAAGCTATGAAAGCTTCTTTTATTAAAGTAGTACAAACTTTCCCTCTTTCTTTTTCCAGCTTTCAACTAAATGAAGTATATTGTGTCTGTTAGGTATTGGAGAGCCGTTCTTTATGTACCGGCGGTAAATGTGTATTTCAGAGGTGCATATTATTGATCTTTAATTAAAATAGAAGCAAACTCTAGCGTTTTATTTCGGTGCTTTTTCACATCATCGTCAGAATAAAATTACACAATATGTTTTAGGTTGATCTTTTAAACAGATGTGTAATATTATCATTGTACAGACTAATTAAAACACGATATACAATCTCTCATTATTGTTTATTCAACTCTGGACTTTTCCCGAATGTAGATGCTATATTCTGTTTCTTTCCCTCTTGGTGGGAGTTTATATATTTCTTAGGTCATCGGTTTCCCTACAAGTGTATATTCCATCGGCGGTGGATCGACTATCTGTTTGGTCGACCATGGTTCTTCACAACTTCTCATTTGTAGCTTTAAGTAAGCCATGACTTTTTGTATGTCATAATCCCTGTTCTGAAAAGCACTTACACAAGCACGTAAGACAGAATTTTTGCTTTTTTCGCGTCTTGAGGTCAATATATCCCGTGATCTTGAAATTTCCCGGGCCCTTTTTCTTCATTAAAGTACTGGAGAAATTTAAATTATCTATGATTCAATCTATATGCCTTTTTTCTATTTTCCTTAAAACTTCGTAGTTGCTCACATTTTCAGTCAATGCTATCATCAACGTCTTTCTGTAAAACCACAGTTATTCTGCATCAAGTTTCATCTTCATGTGTAAAGAGATCGTTCAGCATTCACTGTCATGTAGAAGAATTGATAGTACGTAACTGTTCAGTACATTTTTCATTCCCAACACTTAATAACATCAACGATGAACACGGCCACAATGTGATAACCGTGTTTAAAATATAAAAATTCCATCAGTCTAGATACCTAAATTATAAAAAATCTACACATTTATAAAAAATCTACACATTTTAGTTAAAAATAAAATATCCTTGATAATAGCTAAAAGTATAATCTTGCATATGGAAAGCTTTTATACTATGGCCAGAAAAGAAAATACTTACACGAACTCAAAAACAAAAAGTGAATAAAATGTTTAATCGCAATACATTGTCAGTCTTTTTTAATGAAAGCTGTATATATACAGAGTGCGATGGATAAATTGAAAAAATGAAAATCCCATTTTATCAAAATTACACAAAAATAACTTGAAATATTACATAGAAAATTTATTCAATAAAATCCACATTAGCTTCAACCGTGACCTCCAGACAATTTCGAAATCTCCTGTATCTTTTTTGGATGGTCTGCTTGTATAAGTAGGTGAAGGCTGCCTTAACCCTTGCCTTTATGTAATCTTTGGTGTTAAAAGAGATTTTGTTGTAAGGGGTGATGTGTGTGTAGAAATTGTCTGACCTACATGACTAGGGTCTCCTGCTTGTTTAACATGGAACAGAGTCCTGTTGCCAGATATATGTTCTTCCATTAGCTATTTTTTAAGCTGGGCAGCACAACCCCCTCAAAGTCTATGATGTAGGTCTCCGTGTTGAGTATGAGGCCATGCTAGAAGATAAATGGAGGCATAAGGTCGCCATCACTACTGATCACCCGAAAAACTTCGCAATCATCATTAAACACATCTATCTCTTTTCGAATCCTCTGCACTATCCTCAGATTGACACCCAAACACTGAAATGTTCCTGTTCAATCCTCTAAGCAGTACAGCATGCCTTTTACAAATTTCTGTTATAATGCTCTTTTTCTCACAGACGGTGCAATCTGACCATACTGCGTATTAAAAACAACCCAAAAAAACAACGTGTTTTTGCAAAATTTAAAATATGAAATGGTAACAATTTACCCATTGCATCCTGTATAAAAAGATGTAAAGATATCTACTTAAACATGTGTCCCCCTAAATCTAACCTCCTAACTATTCCTTTATAACTTGTTGCCAAATCCTATTTTTAATCTTTAATTAGTTTAATACAAAGCCACAGCATGGAGGCGCCAAATAGAGTTTTGTAAAACAAGATCAAATAGGTAGACCGGAGGGAAGAAGATGCTCTAGTTTGTTTAGCGTATCTCTATTTGCCTTGAGAATCAGCATTTGAAATCATGATTTTTATCATGGATCGAATTCTGGCTTCGTGAGGCTGAGCTTTCAAAAACAGTTAAGCATTCATTGTTGCTTGCCAAGTTTAAGTTTTAAGTGGTAATGCCGCAGTAGCATCAAAACCAGTAAGAATTACACTCATGGAATTTGATAGGCACAACAAATATTATACGAATTTTGTTCGGAATTAATTGACTTACTATTATTCGCTTTTCATTTAAAGGTTTAGCCAAATACTCATTGAGTTTTCAGCTTTCTCCAGCACTCGCCAATGAACAGTAAGATATTTTGAAGGTACACGTGTTTATTGACTAGGACACTAATAGTAAGCCCTATATAAAACTTTATAGATTATTTTGCAAAATGTAAGTAATTATAGGATGCCTGTATAATGCCACTAGGGAGTAATTTGAAGTGGACTAAGGGGGCATTGCCTTGCGTGGGTTAGTATTTACTTATATCAAATAACTGGTCCATTTGTGGAGAGAACACATGTATCTTTCTACATATAGACTTTTATAAATTCTACCACAATTTCTCTTAGTGCTGAATGTAGGAGGAGAGCTGTATATATATATATATATATATATATATATATATATATATATATATATATATATAAACGTATTTTTCCTCCGCGTGAACTTGTTCGAATACTTCGTCGCAAATTTCTTGTGGATTCTTGTTAAAAAACACACACACACACACACACACACACACAAAATAATAAATAACAAAAACAGATATGGAGATAGAAAATGTAAGTTATATTGAACCAAAATATACAAACTGGAACACTGGTTAGTCAATTTGGGAATACTAGGAATGCTGTTAGTAGGAATCAATATATACAGTCTTTTAGTGAACTATATCCGGGTAATGAGTCTATATCCTTACTGACCAACTAGCGGTGGTACAACTCCACAACTCCACTGCTGTGTGACAATCACTACCGTTTTCTGTATAGGCAGAATTATAAGCGCACATCAGGCGAGTCCATTATGTGCAAAAACAGGTGATCCCCAACAATAAATATAGAGTGTGATCATAAAAATAGAGAATCTGCTCAAATACGAGTATCCACTGAAAATAATGTTCAAACAAATAAAAATGTTAATATATAGGCTGATGAGACAATATGGCTGAAACTCGTGTAGCAAGTAAGTGGTGAAGATTTCGTCTTTTAATATATTGCTAGCTTGGCACATACAGTTTTTTCGATTGTGCATTCACCCCTTTTTTTCAAAATATCCGTCTACTGGTCTAACCAGTAACTCATTTACTGCTATATATATATATATATATATATATATATATGTGTGTGTGTGTGTGATTGCACTGCCAATCAGTATCAATATGGTGATTTATATATCTAGAGGTACTGTTATATCTACGTTTATATACCAAGGAATCTGACTGTCTGACAAAACACTAAATCTCGAAGCATCCTTCCATGTTAGCCCAGAAGCAGTGGCCACAAGGAAACAGTGGAAATATAAAATTCAAAAGAAATCTTCGCTTAGTAACTGAGATCTAAATATATATTGGTGTTGTCTGCTGAATATAGTTGTGAACGATTGGAATAGAAAGATCGTTGAGGGACTGACAAAAGTAATCCTCCCCACCCACTGCTTTTTTTCTTTTTCATTCAAACAACCGCTGTTATCATCCTTCTTTACATCCGGTAAGTAAATATCTGTCCAATCTAATCAATGATTGTCTCTTACTACATATTTATCTTAGTTTCTAGTAGGCACGAAAAGTGCACCAGTTACCCCACCCTTTACCTTTATTCATAACTTAATGAGATCGACTCTTGAGAGCAAAATGTCAGATCTCTCAGCCTATTTTTTTGTCTCGCTCTCTCCAAGGTTAGAAATAATCGACCGCTGTTGTTGATGTCTGAGGTCATCGTCAAACATTAGGCTGTTTGAAAAATAATATCCGATTTTAGAATCAACTTTTATTTCTTAATTAATGTATTTAAACATCCTTGTACATCTATTTCTTTCTGCCATTAAGTTACAAGGCTATTTTTGTCTTTAGGAAGAAATTATAAAGCTTCGGACAGCAAAAAATCTTTGAATACAGTTTCTACGTCTTCAATGAAACAAAATGTCTTTTGACATATAAAAATTATCAAGACGCCTGAAAACGAAGTAGTAAGTGAACGAGAGGTCATGGGTATATTTGGCTGTCATAAAGTCCAGTATGTCCTGTCGGTGAGTTTCTGATTATTGTCATGAAGTAGAATTGGGCATAGTCGGCTAATAAATGCCGATCGCATTTTGCTTAATTGAATGTGCATTTCATCCAGTCGCTGGGAGAAAACTTCGACAGTATTGATCTCGTTAGATTCCCGAAAGCTTTATTGGATAACACCAATAGCAAATGACCAGACAGTCATCATAATCTTCTGTGCGTACAATTTCGTTTTTAGATGCTTCATCATTAAGTCATTCATTTATACTTATCATAAAGGATTCTCTTCACATCGCAATACACTATTCGGTCGAGAAATAAAATCATTGGAATTTCGCAGAAGCAACATCGAACATATTTAAAAACACTTTGACTTTCTCTCAATTTAGGCGGAACACACTTATCGTGTCTCTTCACGTTGTCAATTTTCTTGAGACAGAACAATATTATTGAAATGCTGAGATAAGATATTTGTTAAGACATTTCTCTGACACTTTACCGTGGGTTTTTTCAACTTGTGTTTTCAGATGTTGATTTTCAATTGTAGATTGGCGTCCCCTAATAATAATAATAATAATAATAATAATAATAATAATAATAATAATTATTATTATTATTTCTAATCCACTTGATTTAAACTTGATATTAAACATCGCACGTATGTCAAATGTCAAAACAATAAAATAAATAATATTTTTCGATGATTAAATCATTTATTGATATAATCAAGGTAGAAATGTCGAATAATTTTTGACAGAATTGACCAGTCTTGTTTGGTATAGAAAATGATATGCGACTTGCAAGCAAGTTAGTTCAGATCTGGTCAGTACATTCAAATTTTAATATTAAACAGGCCACAGCTCCATGGAAAGAGTATTTTAGAACTTAAATAACTGTAGGGGAAATATATGTGTCACGATAAATTCAAGATAAACACATCTTTTATGCTGAAAAGTAAATTAAAAAACGTTTTAAAAATGATGATTAAAATGAAAATTAAATAAAGACTTCAAATCACATATTAATACCTGAAGTATTGCAGATGCCAAATTATTGTAAAATGAGGATGAGACGTAACGATACTAATCCGATTAAATTTAAGAATTTAAAAAATCTAGAAGTGATCTATCTATCTATCTATCTATCTATCTATCTATCTATCTATCTATCTATCTATCTATCACGGATAAGATTATTTTTTAATCTGTTCATATTTAAATCTTGTAATAATTGCTACACAAATGTAAATAATAGTTAATATATATATATATATATATATATATATATATATATATAATCCCGGTTGTTATAAGCAGTGGGATTATCAACATTTCTCCTTCTGTTCTTGTCGATTCGTCAGGATATTTCAATTAAAAATCATTTTCCTTTCTGGATTATTTCTTTTTTCTCACCCACACCTTACTAATTCTAATCACAAACACATTTTCTTTATCTTGGGTTCCATTTCCAGCACTGCACTTAATTCCACTCAGAACATTTTAGAATATTTCCTTCCACTTCAATATTTTCATCGTGTGTCTTTTTTTGTCAGTCCACTCTCTCTTTTAACATTCTTTCGTTTCCAATAGCTCTTCATATTCAACTCTTATCTTTTTTTCTCTTACCTGATTCCAGTAAATCCAATCACCGAGCATATCAAAACGGTTCTTTGTCTTTGAATAACAAAAGGTGCCACAAAAATGAATCTCCGTGATGAGATAAACAACGAAGCAGGTTTTTCTTTATCTTTTAAACGCATATTTTATCTTATTTTATCAGAATTTTTCTTTCGACGGAACTTTTATGTCAAAACCATCAGATACGCAAATGAATGTGTCAAATCAAAATGACGTCATTTTCTGCAGACAAACACACACACGCACACACACACACATTCATGTAAACACACACACACACGCAGGCACTTAAGCACACAAGCACACAAAACTAGCAAAGACACACAAAACACACACTCGCACGAACGCACATACACACATACTTACACACACAAACATACAAATACACATGCACACACAAACACACACTTGCATGCACGCAAATACACAGACACACACACACACACTCGTATATATATATATATATATATATATATATATATATACCATTAAATCTAATTTTTTATTCTAAGAAAGTTTCATTTGAAGCAAAATTACCAAAAAATTGTGGACAGAAAAACACAAACAATAAACATTTTTAATGAAAACCTAAAGAAAATCTATTTACATAAATAGAAAAGGTCCGTATTAGCTAAGCTGAGTTTTTTGAGAGAAATGAATTTTAAAAATCGATTTCTTTTTTCTCTTTCTTTTTTCTCATTTAGATTGAAATACCTGATTTTTTCAATTTCATGTATCGAAATCTTTTTTCTTCTAACTAAAATAAAATTAATTTTCACGAGAATTAAATAAATTCCATATTTCTCAATCGATTCAAATCGCTACATGTTTAAATCATACGAACTATGTTCGTTTTCCTTGCATCTGTTCAAGATGACTAATTTTTTGCTTTACTTTCTCTTGATTATCTTTGTAATTTTCTCTTCGACAGAACATTTGTTATTCTTTATTTTACTTCTTCATTTGACACCTTTTAATTACTGCTTTACAAATTGGACACTATAAAATAGAATCAGTTGATTTAAAGATGTGACTTCATAAAACAATATATTTTCCTTCCTCACTTATACAGACGTATACAGACAATTCTTCTCATTACGAACTTGTAAAATCAATCTGAAATTTTTGAAAGCTTAAAAACAATTCCTGGTTTTCTAATAAAATGCTGCTTTGTATAAATATAATTTAACATTATTTGGATATATTATAAGAAAGACACATTTATTAACAGCATAAGGCAGTCAAATTACAATATGTGTAATATTATCCGATGAATAAGTAACAAATTTGTATAAATAAAATAATAATATTCTCATTATTTTAAGAATTACTAACGTACTGAACTAGTAAGATGCTGAGGATACAATGGATCTAACATATGAGCAAAAAGGAAACATACATTTGCATAAGTAAAAGACAGTTGGGATTTCCGGGGTACTATGAGGATGGAGAGCTTCTGGGGTACTATGAAGATGAAGGGCTTTGAAAGCTTGTTACGCTTACAACAGATCGAGAGAAAGATGGAAAGAGGAAAGCAGATGAGTTTGAGTAAATGGATAGTAAAACAAGTTTTAAGAGAACTTACAGTAACACAAAACTTAAGAGCTGCAAGGGACAGAAGAACATGAAGAAACATGACTGCCTATGTCCTTAAGGGACACGCCATATAAAAGAATATGAACGCACTGGATTCTGAAGATAAAACTTGAAGTGACAGCTACGTGGTTGCACAAACGCATACTGAGAATATTCTGTACAGAAGATGGGTGCAACAAGGAAGTTTTAAAGAAAATAGAAACTGTTGTTGATTTTGTTCAGTGGCATACTAACCTCTGTGGGTTATTGAATACCAAAATCTAAATATTTTTCAACACAGTTTTATTCCTTCAACGAAATATATATTGAACGCAATTATATGCTTTCAAATACTGATAAGATGTATTGTTGGTGAATGTATTTTTAAGTTTTTAGTTTTACATCGATTGCCATTCTTATAATAAAACTGTATTACTGCTAATATTATAAAATATAATGTTGATTTCTGTTTGGGACTTCACTATTTGCCCGTAGCTGGGACCCTAACAGGTGCTACCTCCTCAGATCAGGATGAACTGCAGTTAAGAGGTGATCCCATCTCCCCTAAACGTCTAATTTCCCGCTCAGAGGCCTTACTCTCGGATGTAGTTTATCACCATACTCAGGACAAAATGGGAACTAAAATAACATACTTAAAATCGGATAGAACAATTGAAGTTTTTGGGACCCAAAATGAGGAAAGTGTGCCTAGAGAATTTAATACTTACATGATGCGTTGAAAGCAGGAGAAAAAAGGGGAAAAAGTGTGTAACCTATTAAAAAGAATGCGACCAGTTTACCAGAGGGGAAAGTTCTTCTTCTAGTACATGTACTATGATGGCTTTCCTCAACTATCTATACTTTGTAGTTCCTAATAAGTTGTATCTTTGTTCTAGCTATCCTAAACTTTTTATTGATAAGCGTTTGTGCAAGCTCTCATTTCGCTGTCTCTTTCTGACAGTATTTACTGTGACTGTCAAATTCTCTAATCTTTTTTTAACCATTATGTGCACCATGTCTCTGGACTGTACAAGGGACAACCCTTTAGAGTTCATAGCCACAGCACGATAGGTATAGCTATGGTGATATTTATGGTGGAAAGGTAGTTCAGGCATCCCTTCGTCTCACCGCTCGTGTCTTCGGGTACAATTTCAAATATTATGCAAATGTTCTTCAATACTGAAAATATATATGAAGGCTGAAAAATAGAAAGGCCAGGAATTTTGTGATAAAAAGTAAACGAATTTTAGTTAATGCAAGAAAAGAAATGAAATAATTATAATAAAAAGTTTGAAAATAAACGAATTCACTTGGGCCTCGAGATTTGACACCTGTGTATCTCCAAGGCCAAAGAATATGATAAATAATCATTTGTTTAAATGTGTCTTTTTACGGTGTGAAAGATATGGATGTGTGTATGTTCGAAATTAAGCATTGCGGGTTCCAATATGTGTTCGTGTGTGTAGAGGCGTTCAGATTTATACGCAAGAAACCAAGGCGTTTTTGTTTTCATAAGCGTAAAAATAAGCCGGTGTGTAGGGAAAAGACAACAGTTGGGATTTCATATTCCCAACGTCTCTAAAGAACTAAAGTTCAAAATAAACTTTGGTATTCCACAGCAAAAAGAAATCGAAGTAAAACAGAAAGGCTACTATATATATATATATATATATATATATATATATATATATATATATATATATATATATATATTAAAATAAGAACAAAAATACGTATAAGATAAATAACGCAATTTTTTAAATTACGAATGAAATTGTTTCTCCGGAGAAACTGTAGCTGAATACTATTTCATGGATATATTTGCATTTTCTACCTCTTTCAACCCTTCTTTCTTTCCTCACTTTTTAAATTTGTTTTTGTTGCGTCTTTCTCGCTTTTATTTGTTTCTGATTTCTACTTTTCATTATATTTTTCTTTTTTTCTTTTTCATTTTTCATTTTATTTTTTCATTTAAATGTATTTTTCCTTCTTCCACTATTCTTCTTCTACTGGTGCAACCAACGATATTATTATATTTATGCCCTTTTCTTTCTTTTCCTCCTGCATTTTATTTCTTTTTCTTTTGTTCTTTTTCTTCATTATGGTTTTCTTTCATCACTCACTTGATGCGGTAGACGCCATTGTCTATTTCCTCATGTTTAACCAGTCTATCTATTTCTCTTCATGTTTGCCTCCATTTTTTTTTTCTGTTTCTTGGCTTTCTTTCTGTATTTCTTTATTCTTTCATCTAAAGTTTTTCATTCATCTACACACTTTTTACTTACGGTTATTCACTCTAGCTCTTTCCGCCTTCAACACCCTTCCTAACTCATATTCTATTATTCCCGTTCTTTTTTTAACACACAACTAGCCTTTCTCACACAGCTAGTCACTTTTTCTCCTTTTGAGACACAGTTATCTTGTCATCTCTCTTCTCTCTTTTGAGACATTAGTAACTTATCTTTCTATTTTTAAAACACAACTAGCTTCTTTTTCTCCTTTTTACAAAATACTAGCCTTTCTTCCTCCTTTTGACGTGCGTCTTATGGTGAATTTCTGGATATGTTTTCTTATTTTTTTAATATTTTGCATTAGTTCTTCTACTTTTTCATCTTCTCCTTTTACTTCTTCTTTTCTTCCTCCTCCTCCTTGTTTTGCTTAACCTGCTGCTGCCCTTTCTGCTGCTGCTGCTCCTTCTCCATTTTCTTCTTCTGCTTCTGCTCCTTCTTCTTTGTAGTGTTGTATCTACTTTTTATTATTCCACCTTCCATATATTTGATCTTCTGATCAATTCAATTTTTGAACTCTTCTTACCACAGTAGGTATTTTCTAGCAATCGCATTTCCATTCTAAGGAAATGAATAACAAACACAGAAAAAATGTAGACTGCAAGATTTTCTTTTAATTTTTTAGTAAGAAATGCAACCAAAATGAAGCCTTAGAATTCATTTTAGTTTTCATAATTCTATTTTTTGCTTTTCGCTTTTTCTTCAATTTTGCTACGTAATTTGGTTTCTCTTGAGAGGTTCAAAATAAAATAAAACAAAAAAAAAAACAAAAACAAATGAATCGGGGAAGATTGAGAAGAAGAGAAAAGAAAGAAAGATTTGAGAATAAGAATTCAAGTGAAATCGGAAAAAACATAAGTGTTAAAAATAACGATTGTAATAATAGGACAATCTAAAGAAATAATAAGAAAAATAGTAATCGTATAAAATTTATGTATAGTAAATATAAAATAACGACTTGATAATGAAAAAATGATTTAAAATATAATTCAAAGTAAAACTCGGATTACTACAACAAACGCAAGACTACCACCACCTCCCTCAATAACAACAAAATAATAATAATAATAATAATAATAATAATAATAATAATAATAATAATAATAACCGTGTAAAGTGCAGTTCCATATGTACAAAATATAGTTTGTCTTAGATAATATAAACAAAATGTCTTGGAACTTTGATATTCCAACGACAAGTCCAGTACAGTCTAGAAGATCAGATCTAGTTTTAAGAATAATATTTGTCAGACAATAAAAGTACATTTTATATCAGATTTGAAAGAAAGGAAAAAGCCGTAAAAAGTCTTATCAGTAAACTGAAATAATTGTGGCATCATTATGAACAGTCAAAAAAGACTTTCGAAAACCAAAGAAAAATCGAAACATTTTTGATTATTGAGAATACTGTGAAAAATGTTGGAGTTTAGGCACTCTTGAAACTGAGTACACTGCACAAAAAATATTAAAATAAAAAAGTGAAATGATATAAATATATATTTAAAAATTAATGAAATAAAATAGAACAATTTGAAAATAATGCAAAAATACTTGAAAAAATCAAAGCAAAAATAAAAGTAACAGTGAAATGAAAAAAGAATAAAAGTAACAGAGAATTGAAAAAAAACCGAATAAATTTCTCTTATATGAATCATGTAGTTCGATTCTATCTTGTTTCCCATACATATGACCACATATCAGAAATAGTTTTATAGATATTTATTGAGATTAAGCTAAATCCGATAATATATGAGGTGAGAGAGGCGAGGTAATGCTACTTAGAGATACATTTTAAAGTTTATAATTATTGAATTATTTAAAGATAGAATTCAAGAAAAATGTTCCATTAGAAGTAACTAATTTCATCTGCTTATGTACATGATAATGTTCTGATGTAAAATTATAATAATAATTAATTTACGATGTTTGAGAAATGACTTCAGAGTTTTCGTAGGATTATGAATAAGGCAAACAATATTTTCTGAGTACTACTGGACATGTTCCAGTTTCCGTTATCTTAAGAAACAGACAAGATGACATATTCTTTGCCGAGCAGTAAAAGAAGTTGTACGTGTTCCTATTATACTTTTAGTGGAAAATGAGCAAAAGCAATCTAGAGCAGCAGATTAGCATCACCAGTTGCTTGAATCTTGTTAAAAAGTGCTTATTAAATTTTAGCCCTATTATGTTGTTATTCTACCAGGAAATCAATTTTAAGTGTTACAAGCAGTTTTAAAAAATGACGTGCATGATGACGAAAAAAGTAAGCAACTAAAAACGCAAAGAAGAAATGTATATATGAACAAAGTGCAATCCTTGGTGTACATTTAGTGTGCATTTGATAGCAGAAGAATTAAAAATGAATAAAGAAACAGTGTAACATATTCTTTTATTATACAGTTATTCAGCTAATACATGATCTAGGAGCCATTCAAGGAAGATTTTTATTGAATGAGTTTGTTATTAGAGCGTAAAGGAGAAAATAAGAAGTTTATATTATAAACATATGTACGACAGATAACAGTTGACCTGATACTTGAAGAGATTAAAATTGCAGTGATAAGAGAAACACCGCTCAGGAGTTTGTTTCACAAAGTCACTGTTCAATCTCTGACATTTTGCACATGCTAATATATCCTGTCGTATATATTCTACGGGGGTTCTTTAACATTTGAATCTTTGACCTTCGGAATAACGCCAGTCCAGAAAAGCGGTTAACTCCAGCACCCTTGTTGAAGAAAAAGAGAATCCAGGACATAGATAAATTTACAAACATATCATTAGAAGAAAATTCATTGATTGACTGATTTGTCTTTTTTACGTCTTATCAAACCTTTGTGGCATATTTAAAGCTCAAAGATGTTTTTGGTTGTAAGAATACTTATTTTCTGTAACATTTGTTTAGAATAACAGTAATGTTTTTACATACATGTTCTACTATTTAACGCATAGCTAGAGGGAGGAGATGGATTCTTACCTTTCATAGTGGTATTTGCCCTCATATTCGAAGTGATACTACAATGTTTACCAAAGAATCCGGGAGAAGAATTCTCCTTGTGTCAGAAACATTTTAACCGAAGATGTTGGAATAACAAAGATTTCTTCAAAGTTGGTGCCTTTAATTTTGACCGATGAGCAAGGTTGGTTTAAAATTTTATCTGATCTGTTGAATAATATTCGATAAGGCTATGAATCGTAGTGTTTTGAATTTAATGAAGAAGATAAACACTAATAGCCGCAGTTAGCTTAGCCATGCAAAAATCGTATTAAAGGAAGAACGACTATAATGGGTCAGTATTCTTATATATATGCAAACTTTTTTGTTTGCCTGTATTAAAATTCAATATAAAAAACCTCTTGGACTTTTTAATGATGATATGCTGTAAGTAAGCCTATCATCATAGATACTTGAACGCCTGCCAGTATAAGTAGGCGGTATCTTTTCACACTTCTGACAATCAGGCGTCATGTGTCAAAAATGAACAACCAGAATGTGTGAAATGTTAATATGATAGCAATAATCATTGTGGTGTTTGTAACGAGAAGAACTGAAGAAAATGTTAATATCATAATTTTTATCCGAAGGAAGTCGGTCACTATTTTCTTTAAATCGTTTTCCACATCATCAGAATATATTTCAATATGGTGCAATATATGTATTACATCATTTCTTTATTATGCCTACAATATAACGAGATGTTATTTTTATGACTAGCATTTTATTATTAATAATGCTATATAACATATTTTTTCTTGATATTATAATAAGTAAAATTTTTAACAAAAATGCGCTTAAATTAAGTTATACTTGCACAAATAACCTTGAAAAAATAATTACAAATTATAATAAATATATCTTAAAACAGCACGTTAATCAAAGTAACAATAACTATTAAAATAATAAAGAGAATAATAACAGCAATATATGCAATTGTCGAAACCCCAATAATTGCCCACTACAAAATAGGTGTAAAATAAATTCAATTGTCTATCAATGTAATATAACAACAATTGTAAACCCAAAGGTTAATAAAGTCTACATCGGATCCACAATGAATACTTTTAAGCAACGATGGCATATGCACTTAACTTTTTTTCGAAACAACATGTATCGAAACAAAACATCACTTTCTGCGTATTATTGGAAATTAACGAACACAAATAATAATATGGAAAATACTGGAAAAAAAACTAGAATCTGAAACTCGTTCAACGACATCTGTTCTTTGTGCCTGAGTGAAAGCTGCACACTCTAAGCTTCCCTAACAATGGTGAACTGTTGGACTGTAGGGCTGAATTAGAAGTTTTATGTAAGCATCGAAAATATTTTAATTAATCAAAAGGTGTCAGTTATAACTCGTGCTCTAATATAAAAATTCAACTTACGGTTAAAAGTTATTTACCTATTTTAAGTATTATGAGATCCCACTAGATAACTTACTCAGACAAAATTATTCTCTCCAAAATGTAATTAATAACTATGTTTAATCCACAAAATAAAAAAATGAATATGATATTAATAAAAAACAACATACAATACTAAAATGTTACTTTATCTCATGTACTCATACATAATAGTCAAATAAAAATTGTCTACCTATCTTAAAAATCTAAGATCCCACTATGCGATTTACCCAGACCAAATTAAAAGTGATCTGTCTAAGGCTAAGCCATCTTGCCCCCTCTCCTAACCCAAATGTGCATCTCTGTGGTTACAAGCTGCTGATGGACTAGTTTAGACACACCAAATTCCAATCCACTACAACCACCACTTACACCTCACATTCCCAAAAATAAATAGTTTCTACCATTTATTTTCAGTTTCACATATCACCCGAAAAGAAGCAGTTCAGCTCCAAAACATGAAACATTTTTGTGTAGTGAAACTATGCTTTTATAAACCATTGTAACAACTATTACAATATAAAGCTCTACTCTGTATCGAGCACTCTTGATAAAAGTAAATGCTTGAACAGTGGGTTTAAAAATCTACGCGTTCTGTCACTTTCTTACAATATATATATATATATATATATATATATATATATATATATATATATAGTCATCTACAGACAGATCTATTTCGCTGTATCACAGTACGAATAGACAGCCGATTGGTTTTTACCCAGCATTGAAACCCGACCGAATTGGCGTCTGTCGGTAATTCTACCTCTGAGCTACGGGCGCTCGGTGGAAGGAGGTAGACTTTTTAACATGTATATTATCATTATACGCGCTGAATAGCTGAGAGTGTTCTAATTCATTGCTGAATGAACGATGCGTAGATGCCAGAGTAGTTACTGTTTTTCAAAGTCTACCATTCTTCCAGAGTGCTCAATCAGGGTGTGAGAGCGTATATATATATGCGCATATATGCTTATATTTTCTTTTGGAAAGACACCAGGCATCTCTAAGTTGCGAGACAGGGAAAATTGGCGAATCACGTGATCTAGAATGGCTGGAATCGTCGCAAGAAAATCAAGGGCCGGCTGAAATTTTTCACGTGAAGTAAGACATGTTGGCAATCGTCCGAAAATGATGAGGAAATAGGAGATATGAAAACAAAAAGCAAAGAAATGAGTTGTGGCAAACTCTAAAGTTGAACGGAGGCGTAAAAAAAAAGAAACACGCGAAGTGACAGGCAACGTATCTTTGGATAGATTGTTCAAATTATTCTATGAAATACCGGTAAAAAATGAAATCTGTAATTGATTGAAATAAGAAATAAAAATAAAGAAGCTGAATTAGACTAAAAAGAAAAACAAACAAAAATCACAAAGAAAAAACAAGATAATGACAAAGAATAAAATATATAAAAAAGAAAGAAAAAGAAAAGGAAAAAGACTGAAGATAAAACGATATTCAATTATTTTACATGTAATTTTTAATAAGATACATTTTCAGTATGCTTTAACGTATTACAATTGTTTTTATCTTGATATCAATTGTTCGTATACTGATAATAATATAGAAGCAATGTGTCGGTCACTTACCTTCCTCTCATCGTCAGCTGTTCATTTTTATTGACTGAGTTGGAATAACTTGATTAGGTTATGTTGTCTTTGTTTTGTCAGAAATTGTACTATACTGTTGAAATAACATATATTATTTCATTAACGGATTCAGCGATGTAACTGGAAGCCACTTGATAACGGCAATGAATATTTAATCAACCCTTATATCCACTACTCCAACGTTCTGAATGAGTTTATAGGGGTGTATGTGTTGGAACCATTAAAACCAATAACAAAAGGTTACGACGTCTGCTTATAAGGCGCTTCCGTACAGTATTTTGATAGGTTTGGATTTTATTATTAAGATGAGGATTGAGCACCTTAGATGGCAAGAGGGTACTTAGTCGAACGATTGTCTCTATAACATTTATAACACTTGTGAGAACAGATTAAAGAACACTTGTTTAAATAGATTAATGTGTGTTAACATGATTTCTTTTTTACATCACAATATTGATTTCAGAAATAATTATTTAAGCTATGTGATAGTGTAAATATATTATCTTTTCATTTCTCCAGACTTTCGGAATTATCCAGAATTATACTGTGAGTAAACCGCTTGGATACGGATAAAAAATGAATTCAGTAAATTCACAAAAACAGAAAAATGCGTAAGACAAGGCTATGTCTTCTCACTATACTTATCCAAACTTTACAGTGAAGAAACCCTTAGATAATTAGAATTACTTCTAGGATTTATTATTGATAGCAGAGAGAGAAAGAAAACTGCAGAAACACCTAAATAAAGTAGTAAATGAAAGCGTGAAAAAGGACTAAATATCAATTATAAGAACACGGAAAACGGGATATAAAAATCCGAAAGTGCATTGGAATAGCAAAAGTTGCCTTCCAAAAGTTAAGCAAATTATTAATAAACAGGAAAATTTCGTCAGAAACAAAGAGAAGTGTCGTGAATTGTTATGGAGTATCAATACTCAGACAAGTTTGTGAATGCCGGTTATTCTCATCACTTAAAATGTGATTCTATGGACTGAACATGAGAGAAACAAAGACATTTTAGAGAAAATGGAAACAAAATAAAACATACTTAACATAAGAAAGTGACAGTTGAAATAGCTGTGAAAAATAATGACCTTGAAAAATGTAACACTAATAGAACATACTGAAGACAGACATACAGACAAAAAACGTGCATATATTACCTAACCAGCTTGTGCAAATGTTTGGCAGAATAGGGATTAGAAACAATAGCAAAAAGACAAACTTAACTAAAAGCTACAAGAGACATAAAATTGTGGAGAACCATAATCGCTCCTGTTGTAAAGAAAAAGTGTAAGATTTTTTATTTACTTTTCCTTATATTTGAAAGTATTTCTTACATTGTAAAGTAGCGTATCCACGCCAATAATTTTTATCAGATACTATTTAGATTATTTACATGTGAACTATTGTCCTTAGCATTGTTGTTGCTATCACAACGTTGCAGAAGTTGTGCCCCCTCCCCACCAGTCTTCATCAAGTGTATGTCGATTCTGGAAACCTACAGAGAATTTAGAATTTAACTTTTTATTTATTGTACGCCCCGTAGTGGGTAATAAATGAGCAGTAATATAGTATGATCGCTAGACATGAGCAATGGAACGAGAACAATCTATGTCCGTACGTTATATAAAGGGTTCAGTTCGAAATTCCCTGTAGGTTATCCAGATTGACCCGATCAAGGCAAGGAGAGGAACAATAGCTTAAACGTTGTGATAACGACTTAAAGATGGGGATATTAGACAGAATGTGTATAATAACAACTCTAGATCCCAGAAATTCAGACGGAAAAAGATCGCCAATCTGTGGTGGACTGAGGTAAGAAATGTCTCGTAAATATTAATACTTCCAAAAGGAAGCTGCTCTCCTTTAACTACCATAAACAAACACTGCTACCTTCCATCGATATGGATTCCGCTATTCTCTCTGAAAGCAATACACTTCGTCTCCTCGGTCTCACTCTCTCAGTCGATTTCAAGTGGAACGAATTCATTGAATCAATAGCTTAATCTGCTGCTAGGAAGGTTGGGTCACTGTGTCGGGTCCGTAAGTTTTTTAACCTTGCACATATACAAACCTACCATCTGTCCGTACATTGAATACTGTTGTCATATCTAGTCAGGTGCCTCTTCTATTAATCTCGGTCTTCTCGGCAAAATCCGAAGGAGTATCTGTAATGTAAATGATACTGATTTGGCAGCTCGACTTCAGTAATTTTCTTACCGATGGGAGGTGGCTTCCTTCTGTCTTTTTTACAAATGTTTTCACGGCTTCTGCTTCGACAAGCCTATCTCCCTAGTGCCCCTCTACAAGAATTTACACAAGCTACTAGACTAGCAGCTAGGTACTACAGTCAAATAGTCAAATGTAGCGTCCACTTCTACTCTACCAATTTCTTTTCTCGTACTTCCAGTCTCTGGAACTCCCTTTCGTATACTTACTACCTTTACAGCTACAATCTTCAAGATTTTAAATGCAAGGTTAATTACCATATTTTATCACCTAGATTCCCATCTTTCTCTTATACTTGCATCGACACCCCTTGTATTCTTTTCTTCTTTTTTGCTCTACTATCATATGATCTCCTTCACACCCATATTCCCATCCTTCTCTTATCCATTCTTCCTCTTTCTTTTTGCTCTCCTCTAATGTAGCTCCCTGCTCACCAGTGGCAATACTGCCTTGCTTGGGGTGAAACGATTATAAAAAAAGAAAAGAAAATGCCAGGTACTGACTGAAAATTCTTAGACGGCAATATTTTGATAGACTCCATAATTTATTCTCGTAGATTATGGATTGTTTGGTGACCTATGAATGAGGTCGCGATTTTTCCACACATTCTGGCATTTTATTAGTGATTAGTCACCCTGAAAGCTCATCATCATATTTTAATCTGAAATCGACCGGTTTTGGAACATAACTACTTAAATTATGTCAAATTTTATTAAGTAAATCAATGATCTCAGAATAAAATTGGCATTAATCAACAAACTATTGTGAGATTTTCATGATACTGATATTTATGTCGGTTTCAGTTTATCATATCTATCTGTATATATTTACAACAATTTATTTGTTCATGTGAAATTTTCTTATATAATATAAAGTTTGTTCATCATAGTGAAGTTATATATATATATATATATATATATATATATATATATATGATGTGTGCGTGTATGCATGTATATTTAAGTTTAAAATGCATTTTATAAGATAATATTTTATTAGTGTTTTTATTTTAGTATTAATTGCAAGCTAATAGATTGAATATTTCAAATAAGCAAATGTTTTCATGTAATTTTCTGATTATCAGTAAAATGGATTTACATTGTTGTATAGTAGATATCGGCTCAAAAATACACTTAGGAAAGGTATAAATCTATCTCTTCCTTCCAGGTATGGATGAAATAACAGAACAGATTGAGTTCTGTATCCTTGGTTGGCAATCAGTCTACCGCAGAAAGTAATGGCAAACTACTGCTGGAAAATCTTCTGCCCAGTCACTCATGCCTCTTTCGAAACATGATCGTTCAATCGTGTATCACGTATGACTGATCAGTGAATTTGATAAAAGCATCTATATTGATAAATCTGTAAACACAACATCATTCCTTTTATTAAAGATTATCTAAAAAATTAAACATAATTGAAAAAATTGACCTGATTTAAAGTTATATTAATATGAATTGAAGCAAATATTACTTACTTTTAATTTAAAGTATATCAGAAAATATTGTTTTCAACATAGATGTGGATGATTTTATGAAGTTTGGTGTTTGGCTAATTTATGTAAGGAGTGATAACATTAATAATGTTTACGTTGTAATTACCTGACGAATACTAAGTAAGCACCTTCGTATATATAACTACATAGTAATACTAAACAATTTAAAACATTTTAAACATTTTAATATTTTAATGAATCTTTTGTACTTTGGTTTTATAGTCTTACATAAAAAGATGCTTGTGGGGAAATGTTAGAAAATGACCAATAACCTTTATGTTTACTATAGTTACAAATCTTATTTTTGATTATAAAGTGTATGGACGTCTGTATTAACAAAAATCAATACGTTCATATGCACAAAAATTAATATTTTTTTTAATAATGTGAATTGTAGTGAATATTTCAATTTATGGTTAGCAAATACAGGTTTAATTTAATAGCAATATCACTTGGTCGCAACAAATTGATACAAATTTTAAAAGATTTGAAATTTTATAAATGCTTCCAACTAATATTTAAAATATAAAAACAATTCTTGAAAAAATGCATTATTCCATCGAAAAACCTTCTTTTCGTGAGACAATAGTTTTCATAATATATTTTAATCATGAAAACAATTAACAGCTTTTTCAATTAAATAATGTTTTAGTCTTATTCAATGTTGTTTACTGTAAGATTCAGAACAGTTGTTCCTTAATTGAAGATTATGTTTGACCAAGTTAAATTGAAAATTTAAATTCTTCTTATAAATAATATAAACATTAAGCCCTACAAAAAATATTTCATGAAATTATTATTATTATCAATATTTCATGAAATTAAATAGGTTGTGGAAACAGATATAAAAATATTTTTACCAAGATTTTCTAAAATGAAAGTTTAAAACTAATTTAATTACTTTATAAATAAGTCAAGAGGGTTACATTAAAATCTGAAAATTACATGATTTATGCAAGAATGTATTTCACCGCTAAACGACGCTCCGAATTCTTGTACTAATTTGTAGTGCCACGTTGACGCCAGAAAAATAAGAATTCTAACCAAACCTTTAAAAGTTCTAAAAAGGAATAAATATATTTTTCATAAAATTCTTTTTTTTTCTCTTAACACAAATATTTTGCTAATAAATCTTCGTATTTATTATGTTTTTGGCACTTTTTCATTAAGAATGTACCTACTACTGCCAAAGAAAGTACAAAGCATGCTAGAAAGCCCTTATCAGATGATAAATCTGAAACCAGACTGCCATTTTCTGAACATATGAGCAACAACAAGGTGTTGTAAAGAATGAAAACAAAAAGAAACTTATACTTAACATCAGATAGAGGTAATGAGGAATGAGGGTTTGCAAAATCTGATACTCACAGAGCGAATAAAGGAAAATAGGGAGAAGGGAAAACAGCCCGTAATATACGTAAAAGGATGGCAGAATAGAGTTTGGAAAAAATAAAAGAAAGACAAAACTTAATTAAAGTTACATGGGAGAGGAAGTTGTAAAGGAACAGGATCGCTTACGGTCTAGATGGACACGGCACATAAAAGAAGATACTTTTTGGCAAAGTATGAATGCATAGACACATTTCGTTTGTAAGAAAGTACTGCAAGTAACAAGAAATTGTGGATAGCCGCAATCACCCTCGGTTTGAAGAAATACAGCACATGGATAGAGGTCACTTGCAAGATCATTTTTTGTTTTTCCCCATTTTTTCTGTCCATGCTATAAATGTACAGCGGCAGAAACGCTTACTCTTCTTAAATGGCGAAATTCTTCTTTCACCGTACTTATTCCGATTCTTTTGTCTTACTTCAGCTCCCAAAACTGTGACTGTTGCCTAGTTGTTCCCCCGCCTATATATATATATATATATATATACAGAGAGAGAGAGAGAGAGAGAGAGAGAGAGAGAGAGAGAGAGAGAGAGAGAGAGAGAGAACAAAAACAAACTTTTCTTAACCGACACGTTTCATCCTCTAAAGGATATTAGACAAATGCAAATATTTTATTTGATATAAATTCATATACAAGAGCAAAATTGCTATTGGTTTTTGAAACTTTTTAAATGTTAGAACGCTCATAAATATACATCATGTTAGCCAAAATGTTAGGCAACGTTTGGAGATTTTAAATTTACAAATCATCATTCTTTAACAAGTACTCCAAGATAAAGGACTGAAGACAAACCTTTCCAAAATAGAAACAACAATCTGGTATTGGAATAAAATTCCTGACTGCACATACCCTGAAACTATCATAAAAATTCAATATTAATAAATACTAAATACTTCCAAATAATGCAGTGTATGGATCAGTTATAAAAAAATGTGTATAGAAGATTAAGAAATTGAGCATAGAATTGGCTTCTCTAAAAATCTTTTTTCAACACTGCAAGATGCTGCAGAACAAAAACAATCATATAAAAAGTAGATAGATAGCCATGTATGATCTAGACTCAAATAGTTAACATGCATGGCACCGAAATCGTTCAGAAATTTCTAAACTATCAGTTTTATACAACAGCTTTTTTAGATCAATAATTACAAAGAGCTTCAGGTAAATTAAGCCCGTACGTCTGTGAGAAGACAATCCTTTATCTGATCTTATAAACTGGTGCTACTGAATCACAAACAAAAATATTAAATAACAGCACAAACAATTTTAGGACAGTTAAAAGAGTGTAGAAACTAGTCTTCAAAAATTTAAGTTATTATTTGATAAATTCTATATTTATTCATATTTCTTTCCCCTACAATCAGAAAGATTTAGTCTATTATTTACACAAGTAACTAAAGTTAAGAAAGTAGTGCGATAGAGTAAAGTGGCTGGGCATCAAGAAAGAAAGACAAATCCTTGCCTGAGACAAATGCAGGCAATGCTACAATACAAACATATGTATTTTTACTTTCTTTGTGGACATACTTGGTTGCGGTATTTTGGCATCAAGTGTAAGAATGCAAATTATAATATATTTTGTTTTTTACGTACAAACAATGAAATTAACGTCTACCGACTTATAAGTCGGTAGACGTTAATTTCATTGTTTGTACGTAAACATGAAGGTCTACTCAAACACGTGTGGCCAGTTAAAATTAAAGCAATAAAAATATTGTCACTTGAAAAAGTGTATCGCTTTATTAAATTAATTTGTACATACAGACATCAGTCAGTTAAGTGCCATACGGGATACACGCTTGGGCGATCATGTCTCGAGACATGACTGACTGGGCAGAAGATTATCCAGCAGTAGGTTGCCATTGCTTTCTGCAGTAGACTGGTTGCCAGCCAAGGCTATAGAATCCAATCTGTTCTGTTATTTAACCCATAACTGGAAGGAAGAGACAGATTAATACTTTTCCCAAGGGTATTTGCGCGTAAATTAATGCAATGAATTCAACTGGAATTCGAACCCGGCTTCCCGATTTCTCGTTCCGAACCGATATCCACTGCACCACAACGCACATCTTGCATACAGACATATCACGCTGAAACATCGGTTTTCATCCGATCACCGAATTTCAGCAACGTTAAACCTGGTCAATAACTAGATGGATCAAAAACCATTAAATTCCAGGGACTGTAAGATTAGACGTTCTGCATAGAATGAGAATGCAGAGAGCCGAATTCGAATGCCAGTCGGATTATTTCTATTCACTTATGTGCTAATACTCGAGAAAGTTATTAATACGCTACTTTTTTCTCCTATCAATGGGTTTGTTATGTAGAAAAGAAGTGTCGATGCCAACACGTGGGGTCAAACACGGATCTCCAGACAACAAACGTAACCGTTTAATGAATTGTTCTACTGGTATAAATATTTCGTTTATAAAGCACTCAGACAAAAACCTGAATGTATTGTGTTGTGCGTCATTCCGGTGTTGTGCTTCCTTTAAGTTATTTTCTGAGTGAAATACTCGAGAGAATTATTCCGAAAGCATTATTGTGTATTTTTCAAAGGCTTTGTTTTGTACATTGACTTTACGTGAAGATACTAAAAAGGTATAGCGAGTTACTAAAAGTTCCATACAGAATAATGTTACGAAAAGTTTCGTTATAAAAGTGCCGACGAAGATCTTGTTCTAAACTTTCACGAGGATTATAGAGAAAGTTCGTATTCTAAACGTAGTAATTGAAATATTCAGCGGAATACAAGGACAATGGACGAACTGAAATCAATTATGCTTCAAATACTGGCGCTTCAAAAGCAACAGTAACGACCACAGTTACAACAATAAAAAGATCAACATGAACGGCAAAAGTAACAGCAAAAAGTACAGTTGCAACAATAAAATACCCAATATGAGCAG
Source organism: Ascarosepion bandense (assembly GCA_037127315.1). Taxonomy (NCBI): domain Eukaryota; kingdom Metazoa; phylum Mollusca; class Cephalopoda; order Sepiida; family Sepiidae; genus Ascarosepion; species Ascarosepion bandense. Next base: position 2,436,829 of record JBBBDQ010001536.1, read on the forward strand.
CAAATTCTGTTGTAAAAACAATAAAAATGTTTTTCGAATTATTGTTTAAGAAAACGGCGTAGGAAAAAAAAGGTCTAACTAATTCACTCTAGAAGCCATAGCGAATTCCATTAGCGAATTTGTATATAAGCCAGACGAAGGAATAAGTTTTCCAACTCATTATAAAAGATACGAAGGTATCTTCAAAAAGAATTGTTCGAATTGGAATAACAAAAATAAAAAGAAGTTCGACTAATAATGAAAAAATTGTCCCCTGCTGAAAATGAAAAATACATAAATTTTATTTTTTCGAAACAACCAAGCAAGATAAATTTTGAGGAATCTGTAGTGACGTGGAAATTAGGACGCGGAAATGAGATCCAGGATTCTGACTAAACTAAACATAGATTCAAAATTAACCTTCCAAAACCTAGCTGAAGAGTGTCAGAGTATGGGGAATTTAAATCTTGATACTTCAAGAATTGAGTAGAAAGATATTTCACAGATACGTAGCATCCGACCGTCTAAGAAACAAATAGCCTTTTTTCAACTCCTAGCAAAACAGTAAAAATCTTGTTGCAAATCCAAAAATAAAAGAGAAACAAAAAATATGTAAATACATTGGGTAAAGCCGACAAGCGGAAAGAAACAAATTAGCAAGACTTCAAACGGAACATCTCCAAAGAGAAAATTTGCTTTTGTCACGATTAACAATATAATTATAAAATTAAAATTGGATACTGGGTCCGATATTAGTATAATTGATGAAAAAACTGTGTAAGCTTAGTTTGTAGTCTTCAAAAAACTTTCTCTTGGTGTTTCAGGGAAGAAGTCAAATTTTTCAGGTGATTTCACATGTAATAAAAAAATCTAATAAATTTATTGTGAACGGATGATATTGCCTTATTTAACTTTTTGGGACCTGCCAATCAATTCCTTCTGCGACCAAGTAAATATTGTCACCACAGTAACGAAATATTGTCACCACAGTAACGAAATATTATCACCACAGTAACGAAAAATTCAAAACTGAATTAAGAAAGAAATTTCAGGAGATCTTGGTACGAATTTTGAAGTTATTGCAAAACCAATATTCAGACCGAAAAGGATTGCACGTTTTGCGGCGGTAGATCTAATCAATACTCAATAATAGAAGAATTAGAGGTCATTTCCAAAGTAGATTACTCTGAATTTGTGCTGATTTCTCAACGGGGATTAATAAAATCTTACGAAATTATAATTACCCGTTACAAAAAGTCCGGAAGAAATTTTTGCCAAACTAAATGGGGGAAAATGCTTTTCTAAGATGGACTTTTCTAAGATGGACAAATATTGGTAGAAAAATAGTGTCTGAAATTACGATCAACACTCATAAAGATCTACAAGAATTTAACTGAACTTATTTCGGAATTTTTCAACAAATTATTGATACAATGCTCGTTGGGTTAGTTTTCGCAGAAGCATATCTGGGTGACGTACTGATTAAAAGCGAAACCAGACACCAGCATGCGGAAGATGCAAAAATAGTATTCGATAGTATCAAAAGATACGGGTTCAAATTGAGTGAAACAAAATGTGAACTATTTATATCCAGAGTAGAATATCTGGGACAAATTATTGACGAAAATAATCGACGATCAGATTCTGCCCGATCAGGCATATTTAAAAACATACCCGCCTTGACGAGTTTAGCAAAATTGCAAGCCTTTTTAAATCTTGCAAACTACTACCATGTGTATATATCTAGTATGCATGAGTTAACAGCATCTTTTAAATACCTTGTTAAAGAAAGACACTCAATGAATTTGGATAGAGAAATGCCAAAGTGCGTTTAAAAAGATCAAAATATCCTAACATCTGACTTATCTCTAACACATTTTGATCCTAAATTAAACATTGTCGTTGCATCAGTGCAAGTAATTCGGGAATTGAAGCAGTAATATTGTATAAATATGACGATGGAACAACTAAGTTAACATCGCATTTTGGAGGACGTTAATGGCTACAAAGAAAACCTACAGCCTAATCGAGAAGGAAGCTTTGGCAGTAATTTTTGCCATAAGAATTTCCATAAAACGAGAATTTCTCTTAGAAACCGATCATCGCCTGTTAGTGTCTATAGATGGTTCCAAAAAGGGTGTTCCCACACATACACCAAATAGAGTCCAACTCTAAGGAACGATAATACTGAATTACGCATATAAAAAGGAAATTTTCATGTCAAATAAAATAAGTTATGCTGATAGACAGTCTCACTTAATTTCGAAATTCGACAAACCATTTGAAGATACAGTGATTTCAGCCGTAAGGGTTGAAAAATGTTTAATATTTGTGCACTGGCAGCAAAGTTCACGCTGTTTAAATATCAGCCTTGGCCGGAAATATATATTCCGTTGTCTCGATTAGATCTAGATTCCGCAGGGCTATTAGATATAGCATATTATCTGGCAGTGTTCGACAGTTATAACAAGTGGCATGAAATATTGAAATTCAGAAAACCAACTAACACGGTAGAGTTAGGTTTCTTACACAAAATCTTTGAAAATTTTGGCGAACCTGATTCCATTGTGTCGAACAACGGGATACAGTTCACATCTAGTTAATTCAAGTTATACTGCAAGTCCTTACAACTACGGCAGATTACAACGACTCTTTTTCATCCAAGATCAAACAGACATGCGGAATGTTTTATTGACACGTTCAAAATATCTCTTAAGAAATCGAAGGGGGAGGAGTCAGCAATTTTTTAGCATTTACAGAATTACGCCAAATCCTTACTCTAGATCTGGAATGTTGCCGGCGAATTTGTTCACTAGAAAAATTAACTGTGTTCAACAAAATGCTACATGAACGAATGGCGAAAACATCAAAGAATATTCCTATAAATAATTACTTCAACACGGGAGAGAAGGTATCTTTTAAGATGTAGCAAAGAGGAAAATATTTTGGGAGGATGGCGTGGTGAAAAAAAGGCTTGGTTGAATGCATTACATCGTGCTATGACTAGGTGGGAGTATAAACATCATTTGAACCAGTTAAGATGTAAACACATTGATTTGCAAAGTCCCAGACAAGGAATTCTCATGGAAGAATTATACGATACATCACCATACCTACGCCACCAAGAACTATTGAATAGCGGCGGTATGGCAAAAGAAAAAAAAACTATTAATTTCAAGTGTGGAACCAACACTAAAAAAAATACAGACTCCGGGGATAGAATCCAGAGAGAGCCAACTCAAAAGTGAAGGTGTTATGTAGGAAGAAAGTGCCGGTAGCGATATGTGTGGTCAAACACAGATCTCCAGGCAACAAACTTAACCGTTAAATGAGTTGTGCTACTTAGATCACATGACGAGAAATATTTAGCATATAAAGCACTCAGAGAGCTGTCTGAGTTTGTAGGTGTTGTGCTTCAACCTGAATTAACCTCGTCAGACTCTCTGCCTTTGGGCGGAGAGGAACCAAAACGTGATTCAGCCAAAGCACAGAGTCTCGTCTGAGAAAAAATTAGACTAGGTACCCAACCCTGGCATGTGCGTTGTAGTACAGTGGATATCAGCTCGGAACGAGAAAGCGGGGAGCCGAGTTCGAATTCCAGTTGAATCCATTGTAATCAATTACGCGCAAGTACCCTTGGGAAAGGTATTAATCCGTCTCTTCCCTCCAGTTATGGGGTAAATAGCAGGATAGATTGGGTTCTATAGCCTTGGGCGGCAACCAGTCTACCGCAGAAAGCAATGGCAACCTACTGCGGGATAATCTTCTGCCCAGTCAGTCATGAGATATGATCACACAAGCGTGTTTCACGTATGGCACTTAACTAACTGATTGACCCAACCCTGCCATGTGAAGGGTCTATGATCAATTTTTGCCCGGTCTTTAGGGCTCGAATACCCCTACTATAAAGAGTCCTTGTGCCACATTCCGACTTGGTGATCAGGCAGATAAATACCGTTCTGTGTTGTGCATCGACCGTGGTTAGACTTTTTGTAAAATTACTGACTGTTTTTGGATCTCGGAAAAGGACTTTCTTGATTTGGATCAAGTTTAATCATTTTCCTTTGTTCATTTTATTTGATATTAGTTTAATTTTAATTTGTGTTTTTCTTTTCAGTTTTTTAACTTTTGATCAACTTTGGCCGCCATGTTTATTTTTTTATGTAAAGTTCTACTTTTTCACTGTTTTTGTATCTTTTATTTGTTAAATTTAATCTTTTATTTTTTTCTTGACTTAAATTTAAAAAAAAAGAAAAAAAATTGCAAACGTTTAAAGCATTTAAAGATACTTCCGTGACTTTTTTGAAACAATTTATTTTTATTTTTCTTGTTAGTTTTTTCTTTCTCGGTCTTCAGTCGACTTTTATTTGTTAACCGTTTATTTTTTTACAAACTTTTCTTTTTTTTTTTTTGTCCTTCAATTTTTTTAATATTATTGTGTTTTTTTTTGGCTGACTTTTTTTCGTCCTTAGTTAAATTTTATTTGATCGTCAAAATTTATTTTTCTCTAGTTCTCGTTGGACTTTATTTATTTTCATCATTGGACGAGTTTTATTTTTGTTCGTCGTAGTTTATTTTTTTTAGTATTTGTTTCGGACAATTTTATTTTAGTTTCGTCTTAGGCGAATGTTTCTGTCCTCGAGCAGATTTTCATTTTTCTTCAGATATTTTTCATTTTTTTTTTCCAGATGTTTTCGTCTTTGGGCAATACTTGTTTTTCTTAGTTTTTTCTTTATTTTTATTTCTTAGTCTTCGGGAAGTTTTTAAGCTATTGTTGTATATTGGTACATTGTCATATTCTATGTTGCTCTCTTCTCATTTATTATTGGTGTATTTGTTGTCTTCAATTTTTAAGAAGTATTTGTAATATTTATTTGTAGTATTTCTATTGTTGTATTTTTGTAATTTTGTTGTTTTCAGTATTTTCCCATTCCCTGCTCCTTCCCTTTCCTTTCCTGTTATTCTGGCAATAAAAATAAAAATATAGTAGTTTTCTCGACTTAGCAAGTTAGCCGAAAATGATCGGTCGGTTAAAAAGGGGCTATTTCGGTCCGCCTCTAAATTCGATCCCCATAATAAAAAGAAAATGAGTAAACGGGTAGAACACTCCACCCAAAATGATCAAGAAATGGCAAAGAGTAGCCTGGATACTATAAAAAAAGAAAACATGCCAGAAGCATCTGACTAAAAGATGGCTGTGCAATTGCCCTCATGATAGAAGGCCCTACCGAGTTGCATAATTAACCACGTGGAGTTCTTAGAAAGGGCCAAAAGTTACGAAGATCTTTTGAAAGAGAATGGGCTTTTGGAGAAAAATCAAGATTTACAGAGGTTCAAAAAGAGAATGGTGTCGATCTTCGCAGTGAACAAGCAGTTACGAGAGAATTGTCGCTCTACGAAAGACACAGTGATCCGATCACTGCTGTCCCTGAGATTCAAGCCCAAAAGAGTCATTAAAGAAACAAGTTCTTTAATGTGGGACGTACTGCTACCCACACAGGAAGATTGTTTCGACATGTCGTGGCGAGAACTTACAACAAAGGACCTCATACTCAGAACTGAATATGGTGGTCGCCAAAGAACCCACGTATCAGTATACGAGGTCCTTCCTCACATTGTCCGTGAACACCTACCTGCGTTCCTGACAAATTACTATGGCCTCCTCCGACAATTTGAAAGTGGGGTGGAGTTTTGACATAATGATCGACCGGTTGGCTTTTTACTTAATCCTCAACTGTTTGGAATGTTTTGGCCGGAAAATACCAGTCATTGTTACTGGTAGAAAACCTACTTCTTTGATCTGTGGCGAGACTGATGATCTCTTCCTGTTCAGAAATGAAGGTCTCTGGGCTTCTGGTAGGAGGTGACCAAAATCTCCCTCTGGCTGGTACTGTTTCATCCGCAGGGCCTGTAGTTGGCCTAGCAACGGCTGGGATAGATATATATTTCTTCTATGCGCTGTGTTTCTTCTGGATGTTGGTGATTATGGCCTTCCACAAATTCCTGTCCTTTGTAACTCTTAATAAATGTTGTCTTTTTGTTATCTCTCCTAATCCCTATTCTACTTTCCACTTGCCCAAACTCGCTAAGTAATGCAGTGGTAATTTATTTGCTGCTTTACTCTGTTCACTTTGCCTTCAGTCTGTCATGTGAGTTTCAAATTTTCTAAGCCCTCTTTCTTTGTTACATGCTCTTTCAATTTTAAATCTTTCTTTCTGATGTTAATTATGTCTTCTTTTTGTTTCCAAAATTCTCGAAAACTTTGTCGTTTCTTCATATAGTCGGTCTATGGCATTCTCAGCCTCTTTCTGTAGAACAACATTTCTGTTGCTTCAGATCTCTTATTCTTTTATAAGTAGGTTGTCCAGTATTTACTGCCGTATAGGTGAACTGATATTACGTAATGTTTTGCTAACTATTTAAAAAACTTATTCTGCTATCCAAATGCGCCCTCACATTTGAGTGTTGTGTATTCAGCCCTCTTTTGCAACCTATTACAGATATTTAAATTGTTGTACTTGTTTGATTTTGGTATATCGAATTTGTATATTGCATGTTCGAATGTTCCTTTTCTTTGCAACTATAAATCCTTTTTTCAATTGATGTTTAGTAATTTCTTCTTGCTTTCTTTATTTTCCTTCTTTACTAGTTATTGTATTTTTCCGTGTATGATGTTATCACTGTGTCATCTGCATATCTTATGATGTTAAGATTGTCGCCGCCAATAATGAATCATGATATGATTTCCAATTCTCTCAGAATTGTCTTGTTGTATGAAGTGAATAAGTCCAGTGAGAAGACACATCTTTGTTTAATACAACTGTCAGTCTTTTTTTATATCGACTAAATACTTTTACAATTCATTTGCAGTATTTTGCTGCATATATAGATTCTAGATTGTTCTAATATTCTTCTCAAATATATCAAGGTTACAAACCAGTTGCAACAGTTTTTGTAACGTCATTTATCAAACGGGTTTGAGTAATCATACACAGATATATACTCTATTTTTATCTAGTTGTAAGCATATATTTGTGTATGTGTGTGCAGTATGTGAATTTATGTATGCATATATTAAATATTACTCCGAGATAAGATTTTACATAGTAATGTACATAAATAATTTTTAACTTTTTAATCATTTTACAACGAGCAAGGCAATAAAGCCGCTACGGCACAAGGAGGTTACTGAATGTCTGAGAATAAAAACATTAAGGAGAGAGAACAATAAAAGAACAGGAATTATGAAGACAGAATATAACGGTTGATAATGTATATAAAGTTTTGACAATCAATATTGATTGGAAAGCGAGAAGCCAGAAGAGAGTTTCACAATCGAGAAGCTCAAGAGAAGAAACTGTTAGCAGAGAATTTACAGCTATATCTAGCCGTTCCATCTATAAAATTGGCGCCAATATACTTCTGAATTTAAATGTTTAAAGTATAGGTAACAAAAAGGAAATTTCTGCAGAACAATGACCATGATAATATTTATAGAAAAGACACGAGGAACCTACTTTACGGTGGTGGGAAAGTAACTGAAGTAGTGATGTCTGGTCAGGACCAATAAAATCACTTTATTTCTTAATATGTTTTATCTAGAATCTCTAAATACGTAGCAGAAGCATAAGACCAGAGGTGGTAGCGACATTCAAAGTAAGAATGAATAGTAAACTTATAAATATGTACGATAAATTGTCTAGCACAACACAGTGAGACAACTTAAAAAGCAGAATTAGCAATAAATTCAATGTAATCTTTCCACTTCATGTCAACAAATAAGAAGTGGGCAATGAGTCACTCCCCTGGAGGTTAGCATCAACGATATGCTGATGGGAAACAAAATTATTTTTTCAAATGATTAAAATAGAGTAGTTTCAATTTGGAGGCGTAAAAATTATCAAGGAATCCCTCGACTCATAACGATAACATTTTAACAATAAACTCTTGCTTATTTTTGTGATCAGGTACCAATTTACCTCATCGAACTGATCAAAACTTTTATTAAGACAAAAGTAAATAGTTGTGTCATCAACACAGATACGATTTTGAGAAATGAGAACATTCTATCCCCTACTCTTGATATAAATACACGTACGCGTGTATGTGCGTGCGTGCGGGCTACTAAGGCTCATTTTTTTGTTCTGAAGTATTTGTCACTACCTACCATCCATCTCGATCTCTCTGTTGAACAACTTCAGCCTATGGTACTTTCTCTACACACGTATATTAGCAGAGAAAAGAATTGATCATAACATTAACAAATTTTAGGAAAAAAGTCTCAACATGGAGAAAAGTTTTAAAAATCTTAAAGAAGCCAAATATAATAGACAAGTTAGCAGAAACCGTCTTGTTGATTTATGTTTGTGCGTGTTTATAAAATCAATTTTCCCTTTATCATTTATCTTACATTCGTATATGTCTGTTGTGATTTTCCAAGAATCTGACAAGATTCAAACTTTCACACATCTATTCTTGGTAATAATAGGAATTAAGGCCAAAATAGAAGTCATAATTGTAAGGAGAAATCGAAATATACATTTTATCAATTCTTGTTTTTTCACTAGATGTTACACACACACACACACACACACACACACACACACACACACACACACACATATATATATATATGCGTTTTATGACCTAAAATATACAGTTGCTTATAGATAAATATACAATTTGTATCGATACCACCATTTCTACATTAATTTCAATCATTATTCATATATACATATATACCTACATTTTGAGATTATAAAAATATCAGATTGTTTTTATCTCACTGTACACACACACACACACACACACACACACACACACACACACACACATATATATATATATATATATATATATATATATATACGTACATGCGTATATAAATGCATGCATTGAAATGTCTCTCCCATACACATTGTTTTTGTTGTCTACGTACAATTTAACATAACCTACGTACCTAAGTAGAAATGACCTCACTATCGTTGACAGTTTCTTTTTCATCTATCTATCTATCTATCTATCTATCTATCTATCTATCTATCTATCTATCTCCGTATTTGTATATATATATCTTAATTCACGGAACAACATGTCAATATTTTCCTCTGAAATCACATCTTACAATGATTCAGTGTGTCAATAACTTGTCACAAAACGCGCGTCTATTGTAGCTTTCACTGGCTAAAACACTCACTGGTTATTTAAACTGAAGCAACACCTATTTACAACGTCAACATTTCTCACTGTTCTCTCTGCTCTTGATTTTCTCCGGGAAGGCGTCCTAAATACAAATTTAGCTATTACACTAAGCAGGGGAACATGTGCAATTTGATTAGATATTATGTTTTACTTTCTTAAATCCTGTCGCACAATAATATTTCTACATTATTTACAGTCAGAATAATGCCATCATTTTTGCCGTTATCACAAAGTTTCGACGATTGCACCTTCCGGCCTTGTTTACATAATTAATAATTCAGTTAAAGTTCAGGTAATTTTGAACTAAAACATTTATTTAATCTATTTAATCTAATGTTTTCGTACAGTGGTCGATGTTTAAATTAAATAAAGGGCTCAATTAAAATTTCTCTGGAGGTTTCCCTGCACAAGAGACACCTGCAGAAGGCCGACGGATAGAACAGCCAAAAAGTTGTCCTAATTAAATGCGGCAGTGTTATTAGTTGTTCGTATATCTGAAGAAAGTTTTCTTTTCTTAATTAATTACCCTCAAGTAGTATTTATATTCATGCTTGTTCTGCAGAGAAGGCCAGATAAAGACTAGCATCTATGCTGATTCCATCAGACGATTGACGCATTCTTCGTCTAGCATATTTATATCATTCTACAAGGGCGTGTACCATTTTCCCTTTATACATGGTCAACCATACATGATCTGCTATACCTGATTTCATTGTTATAATAATATTAAAGGATGAGGATATTAGTCTGACTGAACATTATTCAAACAATGATAACTCCTCTAAAAAATTCAGAATAATCTTTTGTAAATGATTGCAGGCTTCTAATATGTCGTCGTTTATTCCATACACTAAATTTATTACTTATTTATTATTTTCTATAAAACAAGATAAATGTTTGATCTACGAATGAATTTGACTTTAAATGAGATCTACAAATTAACAAAATTGGAATAGCACGCAAAAACCGAACGTAATACAGAACGTTGCCGTTACCTATTGTGAGATAGATGATGCATGTCTAAGATGAATAATTAGAAAAATGGGTGAATTAAGCTTTGGTTACTGTTCTATCCAAGGCTATTTCTTCATAGTTTTGTACAGTACCTCGTATACCAAATGAAGAGATTATTCTGTTTTTTTTTTTGTGTTCTAGGTTTGTAGCCTTGTGTCGGTCTTGGTTAAATGACTTGAAAATATTTAAACAGTTACTTGTTGACGGATATTTTTCAGTTCCATTAGACGCAGAAAACGGTGAAATCTGTGCTTCCTGGACAGAGTAAATAAATTCCTTATAAGTCTTCCTTTATCTTGGAAGAACACTTGAGAGAATGCCGAAGATATAAAGGATTCGAGTTGTTTATCTTATGTGACTCGAACAATATCATCATCTATGAGAGTGAATCACAACATTTCCTGTAGCAAAAAAACATTGCACAAACATACACAAAAAATTACATACATTCATTTTTTTGTTTTGTTCGAACGAGTATCATTATCTTTCTAATGTTCAACGAACTTTGGTTAATGGGCTTTACAAAACTTACAGAAATTGATTCACTAAATTTTAGTCCGTCATCGATACAACTTTCCATTGACGTTGTTTTGAAGGCAATTTTTAGGAAATCAAATAGTGGGTTTCTGTTGCTTAATTCTTTTCCTTGTGTTCGGTTCTGGTTTATTTCTCTACTAACCTTTGAAATGTTCTGAAGAAAAATGAAAAAAGAGAAATAGCCCAATTTGCTTATTACCTGTCAAAAATGATATAAATACACAAGAATGGTCTTATCTACCAAGAATCACGTTTTACATAAATGTTTTTCCCAGTATTTCACATTAAGTTATCGTGTAATATCTATACACACTTTAAAAAGTTTCATACACTCACACACATGTATGATAGCTGAAACAGGAAATAGTTATGAGTTTAACAAGCTTCACTTTTGTTTAAAAGTTCATCAGAAAATAAGATACGGAGGAGAAAAAATATTTTTATAATTGTTGTGTTTGTTTCTCATTGATTAATATACTTCGCGTGTACTGTCCTGTCAAACAACCTTTTCTAACGAAGCTTTAATAAATGTGAAACACGTTGAATGTACAAATGTTTCTTATTTGCTCCTCATTACATAATCCTGTCGGACCCCAATCCATATTTGATCTATATTATAACCTAGTTTTCACCCACACATACACATATATACATGTATATGTGTGTGTGTATTAATGTATATTCGGGCAGCAACCTTTGTTTTAAACATGTTTCGTTGAATATAACAGACAAGTAAAATTCAATTCATTTTTTATTAAAATTTTCAGCATTTTTTCATTTGGTGGAAATAAGGGAGTGCAAAAATTGTTCATATTGTCCATTGTCCTAAGCACTTTCGATTACCTCTTTAGCTATTTTCACAGGGCTTTATTTTAGGGTGCTAATTTCTCTTCATGTTTGATGCTATCAAATGTGATTATGTTTATATATTATTTTTCCTACACTATATCTCTGTATCTGTATCTCTTTCTTTCTCTCTCATTCTCTCTCTCTGTATATATATATATATATATATATATATATATATATACGTAACTGCTTGTATTGGTAGCTGTAACCCCACGTGTGTCTAAATTGAATGATTTTTCTTTCATATAGATTTTACATTTGTTATCGTGACGCCATGTTATAGAATTCGTATGTTTTTCCTCAAATAATAAAATCGAACCTTTCTTTCTTTTAAAATGGAAAAAAATGGCGGTGGCTATGCACTTTGACAAGTACGAGTATATTTGAGAAATTTCCTTTAACTCCTCAGGGAAATATTTTCTTTTTATTAGAGTCGATAAACAAAGAAATAATGGCTAAAGAAAAATGAGAAAGAAATTTGGGGAGATTTTACTAAATAACATAAAAACAATGGCTTTTGAGTTGCTTTCAATTTTTATATGCGAATGATTATTTTAGGAAAAGTTTTTAAATCTTTCTTTACAAACAATTTTTTATCTTCTAAATTTATAGACAAAACTTAGAAAGAAAACAAGTTTTCCTGAATTTTAATTTCATTTTCCAGATTTCATATTTTTTCAAATCAAGTTTAGAAGAATTGGAAGGCGTTATTTAAAAGTACGTAAGTAGATCTCAAGCAAATTCCTTTCATAAAATGTTTAACGGAGAAAACTTTAGAGAATTTTTCTTACTTCATCGATTAATTTTATATTTAATTTTCAAAATATTTTGTACATATATTTCTTGTCTTTTCTTTTATTTATATCTCCATATTTATATACACACATACATGTGTGAAATAAATATAATATTCCTATATATCTTTTCTTTTAAAACAAACACACACACATATATATACATTATACACATATATATATACATTAAATTATATACTACACACACATATATATATATATACATTATTACATATATATATATATATATATATATATATATATATATAGTGATATTTTTTGCATTGTTTGTTGTTCCTAGAATAATGTAGACTATTTGCTAAAAGTGCTTTCAACTCCTTGACAGTTCAATTTAACACAACCAGAATTAAGTGATCGAATTCAAAATACTTCAGTAAGAATGGAAGAGAAATTTATTTACACTTTCTGTTAAGTCAAATTACGTTCTGATGAAGATGGATAATGAAAAAAATGTTAATGCATTATGTAATGATGTGAAGGGCGGTTGAAAAGGTTTCAGCCCGACCAAGAAGGTATTTAAATAAAAAAGATTTTACCATTTAAGCAAATTTGAAAAAATGATTAAGATGAGCTTTTCAAGACATACGTTTTGCACCAGGTATAAGATATATAGTAGATTTTAAAGTTTAGAGCATTGCCTTCTCTTGTGTACCCTGAAGCATTAGTTTGATACCGCAAAATTGTTTGCCTTAAGTTACCGCAGAAAATGTTGGTTCTTTATTTTGAAATACATTCTGTTTGATTGCACTGAAGCCAGCTCTTTGAATAAGAGTTGATTAATGGCGAGTCAAGCAAAGTTTCGTATTCTTTATTGTATCAGTATTTTGATGTTGAAACACACTGAGTTCGATTACTTTTCTACTTCAGGAAGTCACTCGCTCTAATTTGCCCGCCTATTAAAACCTAATGGGCTTTGTTTTCTGTTTGCACGAGGAATCGTTTAATAGCCTAAAACTAAATAGAGATATGCTTGTATATTCTCATTAACAGGTGTAAATGCCTTTAATCACATTATTCCTGTTGGATCATTCTTTCCGCTATACCATTCGATTGTGGGTGATACTGTGGCGTTTTATATGGTATACATGTTATTTAATTACCAAGGCACTAAATTTTCATTGCAGAAATCCGGTGCGCTGTCGGTGATGGTCCTACGTACACCATTTCTTGTAAATATTGTTTTCTAATATTTGTTTCACAGTTGCGGCTTTCTTATTTCTCACCTTTATTAATACTGGCCAACCTGATAATGAGTATATTAAGATTAAAAATAAACGTATATCTCTAATGTGGGCATGGTCCATGTTGTCCATGGCTCCCTCTTTCGGCCATGTGTATAATTTGGTTTGTTCAAATGTTTTAATCTTCGTACATTTGGGGATGTGCGTTGTGGTGCAGTGGATATCGGCTCGGAACGAAGCCGAGTTCGAATTCCAGTTGAATTCCTTGCATTCACTTACGCGCAAATACCCTTGGGAAAGGTATTAATCCGTTTCTTCCCTTCAATTATGGGTTAAATAACAGGACAGATTGGGTTCTATAGCCTTGGCTGGCAACCAGTCTATCGCAGAAAGCAATGGCAACCTACAATGGGATAATCATCTGCCCAGTCAGTCATGTCTCTTTCGAGATATGATCGCTCAAGCGTGTATCCCGTATGGCACTTAACTGACTGGCTGACATTTGGGGCATCTTTTTATGTGTTTTTCAATACTTTTTAGAATATCCCGGCTACCAAGCTTGCGTTACTGTGACGCTATAAGCCTATTGTCGTGCTCACATAATTATTTACTCCCTTAAAATTTGAAGAGGAACTATTTCGTCTGCATTACAAATAATGCCTTTCTCTACCATTAATCTGTGTTTTTCTTCTTTGAAAAGCCTTTCCGCTATAGTGCAGTTACTCCACATAATCTTATACGCTATGTATTTTAATTAATATCTGGATTTGTTGGGTTTCTATCTGATTACTTTTGCTTTGAGGGATCATACGTCCGTTTCCACCCATTATTTGACTATCATTCGAATTTTAACGTTCCTCTCCATTTTAATTATGAAATCTTATTCTTGATAATTTATCTACATGGTAAATGGTGCTTCCTTTAACATAAGTAATGTCAAAAAACGCTATGATTTTAATGACCAACCTTAAAATTTTTGATAACGTTACTCTTGGTAACTCTTTTTGCTGATTGAATAAGAGTTCCATGGGCTTGTGATCTGATTTTAACAGGAACTTTTACCCAAAAAGAAAATCTGCACTGTTTCCATACTCTAGACTCCGGCCATTGTTTCCCTTTCTATATTGGAATAATTATATTTTGCCGACGATAATCTTCTGGAAAAGTATACATGACTGGGTGACCTTCTTTTGATATGGCATGTTTACTTGTGTCAGTCATTAAAGTCACTTCTTTTCTCGTATCAAAAAGTTTGATTGCCTGCTTACCTGTCAAAGTATTTTTACTGCTCCGAAAGCATTACTTTGTGTTTGCGCCCATGTGAATTCTACCTTTTTTGTCCGCATACTCGCAAATGGTTAAATCAGTTTGCTATATCTTGGAAAGTATTTGTTGTAGAAATTAATTAATCCTAAAAAATATTCCGACTTTTTCTTTTTCGTGGGTTTCGCTACTTTTCCAATTTTGTTAACCATTCGTCAGAGAATATTCCTTCTCTAGAGATTTAGTATTCAAGATTGGATATTTTTCTCAGTTTAGCTCGCATTTGTTTCTGTTTAGCGTAATGCCTGTTTGATTTAAACTCCGTATTGTTATTATATTCTCCACTTTTCCTAATAAAATCTTCTCGATAGCTTTCTGAAAAATATGATTTGCCGTTTTAATTTCCAAACGATGTATTTATTGTAGCATCCTACTAACAATTTTTCATATATTTCAATTTGGTTATATGCTGATTTTAAGTCAATCTTTGCAAAATGACTTATGTTCGATAATTCATTACTCGCGGTTGAGGAAATGAATCCGAACATACCTGATGGTTAACTCAAATTTTGTAATTTCTGCATATTCTAATGTCTCCGTTGTTTTTTTAATGTTGCCATCACTATAGGTAAAATATATGTTGGCAGTTTCCTTGATTGTCTTGGATGATGATTCTCCTTCAAGCGAATTCTCGCTTTATAATCCTTTTGTAATCCTATTTTTAAGAATCCAATTTTGTTGAATCGATTCTTAACACGTCTATTCATAGCAATCCGTGATCTTTTGTATATGCTACTACTATTATGAGTATGATTTCGAAACGATTCTTTGTTTCGAATATTCCTTCGAAGGCGCCAAATGCTTTAATTGTGGTTCCATTGAATTGTTTTAATTGTACAGTAGCCTACCAAAATTTAATTAGAATTAGCATAACTTCACTGCCGGTATCTACCTGCATCTGAAAATATTTTCTATTTATTTGTACTCTTGCTCTGGTTTTCGTCGACATGTTTAATGTGAATATTTTCTTTATTTCTGTAGCGATTCGGTTGTCTTCAATTTCTTCAAATTTCTTTTTGTATTTATATACCTTCTGAAACTGAACTTTTTTGTAGAATAGGCATGTTTTAATGAAGACTCGGCTCTTATTTTATTTTTCTTACATGCTGTACATTGAACTTTGTATTTTTGTGCTATATATCTCTATCTCGCTTTCTCTCTCTCTCTCTCTCTCTCTCGTCCCGCTGTTGGTTGAACTTCTTTATTAATTGTAGCTGCTGCACAAATACTATACTAGTTCAATTCTGCAGTCTTTCCAGTATCTTATGTGTAACTGAGGAGTCATGCATGCCTTCTATCATCCGAAACTAGATCAACTCATCTTTTGTAGTCATTCAAAAATAGTATGATAGACTCGTTCTGTTGTTGTATCGTTTCAGAAACGTTGTTCTTTCTGCGATGACTAACCTCTTCTTTGGTCTAATATACATTTTTATTATTTCCACGATTTCTTCAAAGGTTAGATCTTTTAAGTTTTTGGGGTGTGGTATTGTCGAAACTTTTACCTTCCGGCATTTTCGAGGAACATATACGCAATCTTGTTTTGTTTTCTTTCGCTTCGTCTGTCTCTCAGTTTCTTTAACGTGGCCAGCTCAGCAAAGCATCTAATCCACGTCTCCACGTGCTCGAGCGTGGCCGGACATGCTATCGACGACACCGTTGTAATGAGCAAATTTCGTTGAAAGCTACGTGATTTCTCCTACACTGGTGCCTTAGGTTAGCTCTATTTAAGAGAAAAATAAGCGAGAAAATGTCGAGTGGGAAGAGCCATGGAAACGGCTAAAAGAGTGGTTAAATGTTCTCACTTATTTTCTTTTTCACATTCTATATCTTCTGTATCTTCCATTTTTCTCTTTCTTTTTCTTTTTTTTTTTGATTTCTTATCTTATTTTCTTCTCTTTTTTCTCTTTCTTTATTTGATAATATTTTTTTACCTAGTACGGAAAAAATTTACTTATAAAGGGAAGTTGTTCTTAAAAAGATTTTTAGAATAAAAACGTTTATTACCATCTTTGTTTACTTCCTGATGAGACTTTGTTCTTTTAATGTCCACACAAAATATACAATTATGTAGTAGTTTGTATTTTCTGACATGTTCTAACGTAATAATTAACAATAAATATTCATTGGTCTATTTTTATATTTAGCACTGTTTTAAATGAATGCTTTGACCGTTGCAGTTATTTTCTTCTTTCTCCTTCATATATATATATATATATATATATATATATATATATATATATATATATATATATATGTATATATATATATAGAGAGAGAGAGAGAGACGCTTGTTTCGCTTTATCACAGCTCATCAGTGTGGCTAGATATCCACCTGCTTCCAGCCGGCATTGAAATATATATATATATATATATATATATATATATATATATATATATATATGATCTTCAGATATGTATAAATTAGACTAAACGATATTAATAAAAATAAAAATATAGTAAAAACTAACAGAATGTAGTAAAATGTTACAATAGGAAACAAAATAAGAAAATATAAAATAAAACAAAAGCAATAAAATACTGAATCATTTTTGGGTGATATTTGATTACAATTTCTACATTATAATGCTTACCCAAAATACACACACCTAAAATATCCATCAGACGCGTCATATCAGTTTCAATAGTGCTCCCCTCTTTAAACTATCAGGCGCAACATCAAAACTCTTAAACTATCTCCTATACCTTCAATTAATTTTCTATTAAACAGACTCTGATGATCTAATCCAAAAAGTAACAAATATTGCTATGAAAAACAATGTCATGACAAGCCTAGAGGTCAAACTATCTTGTTCAATATGCCTGCTAAAATTCAATATCATCCTAAGAATCCACCTTATTATATTTAAAAAAGAACTTTTTTAATCACTAGCCACTGCTTTTCTTCTTTCAAAAACATCATCTACAAACAAAGATTTGGTGTAACAGTGAGATCCACCACAGTTGGTACTGTCGTGCCTATTCTTATAATCCGGCCCATTTAAGAATATCCTATTTAAAGACATTATATCCTATAAACTACATTATATCCATATATAATACATAAACTTTTAGCAATATATCCTTTTAAGAAAAACTTACTAAACATTATAAAAACACTCAATAACGCCGAATATCAAATTCATGGAGGAGACAGAAAGAAACAAAAGCCCAACGTTTCTAGATATTCTATTTACCCAAAACAAATGTAAATTAGATTTCAAACTTTACCAAAACCAGCTGACAAAAATGGTCTAGTTCATTTCTTTTACCACCACCGCTAAACAATACAGTCAGGATGAATCACAGAAAATGTCGAGCCCACGAAATATCCAACCGAGAACACGTTTCTGAAGAAGAAAAATACACTGAAAAAAATACAACAACAATACAACAACAACAACAAAAAATAAACAAAGATAAACTAACTTTAGACTCCTTCACTCAGCCCCATCATTTCATTCCCAATAGCAAAAAAGGAGCATGTAAAATCCAGAATACTAAAAAGTATGATATACTCGTTCGGTTCAGAAACTTTGTTCTTTCAGCGATGACTAACTTCTTCTTTGGTCTAATATACTTTTTTTTATTATTTCCACAATTTCTTCGAAGGCTAAATGTTTTTGGGGTGTGGTATTTTCGAAACTTTTACATTCCGGCTTTTTCAAGGAACATATATTCAATTTTCGAAGAACATATACACCAAAAACACTAAATTTATGATCCTGTCGACCAACTCTCTATAATAAAAATTTAAGAAACATCTAAAATTATGATCATAACTATGGAACAACAACAACAACAACAACAATAATAATAATAATAATAATAATAATAATAATAATAATAATAATAATAAGAAGAAGAAGAAGAAGAAGAAGAAGAACCATACAAATCAAATACAAAATATTGCAATGGAGGTACGAGAACAGCTCCAAAAATTACAACCAACAAAGCATAACCTCGAAACTATTAAGCTCTACAATGCAGCACTCAAACTAATTTTGATGAAGAAGACACTCATATAAATCTCAATAAAGCAATATATGCATCAGCAATAGCAGCAACAAAAAAACTGAACATCAAATTAAACACAAGGCAGTCTCGCAGACATGAAGATCCAACTTGGAGAAGAAAAATAGAAAAAGAAATCGAAAAACTTAGAAGCGAACTATCAGTACTCGATGAGCTGACAAGAGGAATAAATGTAAGAACTAGAAAAGGCAAAAGAGCTGAAAGAAATACAACAGTATAAATGAAAATGAAGTTCTATCAACTAAATAAAAAAATAAAGCAAACAATACAACTGAAGGCCCAAAGAATAAGACGCTATGAGAAAAGATCGAGATTCTACAGACAAAAAAATATTTTTCAAACCGATGCAAAGAAATTTTACAAGGAAATAGGTAAAAGAAGAATTGAAGTGACTGTCCCCCCCCCCAAAAAAAAAAAATGGAAGAAGTTGTACAGTTCTGGGAGAAAATATGGGCTTGCCCTAAAGAACATAACAGAAAAGTAGATTAGATTGCACAAGAGATAGAACGAATCAAACCAAAACAGACATGGGCTGGAATCACAGAAGAGGATGTTAAATGTGCACTGAAAAAAGTACGCAATTGGAAATTTCCAGGTACAGATAAAATTCCTTACTTTTGGCTATATTATTTAAATACAGCACATAAAAACTAGCCAAAGAACTTCAAGAAATGGTTGACGATCCCACCAAAATTCCTGCATGGATGATCAAACTAATTACATTTCTTCTACCCAGGAAACAACCCGAAAAACTACAGATCAATTACATGCCTTCCGACAACATACAAACTATTAACATCTATTTTAACAAAACAGACATGTTTATTCTTGGAAAGAAATGACATGTAACCGCTTGAACAAAAAGGGTGCAAACGTGGCTGTTACAGATGTAAAGACCAATTGCTTATTAACAGAATGATCCTGTAAATACAAAGAAAAATCTTAGTACTGCCTGGATAGATTATCGTAAGGCATTTGATAGTGTACCACATTTCTGGATTTTAAAGCCTTTAAATATAAATATAAAGATATCACCCGTCATCATCAATTTCATCAAACAGTGGATGTCGATATGGAAAACAACCCTTTACCTCAACCATATAAATGGAACCTATAAGTCTGGTGAAATAAACATCAAAAGAGGTATATTTCAAGGTGATACTTTGTCTCCCTTACTATTCTGCATCTCATCAATAGCACTAACTAGTCAGCTTAACAAGACAGAATGTGGTTATAAAATAGCACAAAAGAAAATAATCCATCTATTTTACATGGATGACTTAAAGTTGTATGCTAAGAATGATAACGAGCTAGAAGGTCTTCTGCAAACTGTAAAATGCTTCAGCGAAGACATTGGAATAAAATTCAATTGAAATAAATGTGCTAAAGCTACAGTTTTACGTAGACCACTACAACACACATCCTCAATTTGCTTAGACCCTGCTGTAACAATAAAAGAATTAAAGCCTGAAGAAGCTTATAAATAACTAGGTTTAACTGCGAGTGAAAACATTCACCATAAAAATGAAAGAAATAGTGCTAATGAGTACTATAGAAGGCTACGACTGATATTAAAAACTGAATTGAATTCTCAGAACAGAATTATGGCCATTAATAATTTTGCCATCCCAGTCGTTCAATATAGTTTCAACATCTTAAACTGGACTCTAAACGACATCAGGCGGATGGATTCTAAAACAAGAAAGCTTATTTCTAAGCATAAGATGCATCATACAAAGGCTGATGTAGACCGTCTATACATACCCAGTAAAGAAAGTGGAAGAGCTCTTATTCAGCTGGAATTGTCATACAAGACAACAACTATTGGACTGGATGCTTCTATAAATTAAACAACATGAAAACAGAAAGTAAAAAATGTTCAATAATGAAAGAAGGCAGTAAATACAAACAAGATTTATATTTAGTAGATTCTGTAGAAAAGCAAAGCAGAAGCCAAGAACCAACTATTATATGAAAAAGAAAGCGAAGGTTAAAACACCTGAACAGATGAAACAACGCTGGCAAGACAAACCTCTGCATGGCCAATATCCAGAACGTGCTAATAAACCCAATGTTGATAAAATTAATACTCATCGATGGTTACGTGAATCTGTATTAAAGTCTGAAACTGAAGACTTTATTCTTGCTGCGCAAGACCAAAATTTTTTCACTAGGAACTTTCAGGCAAAGATTATACATAATAACAAGGATCCATAATGCAGGTGCTCTGATAGATACCAAGAAACAATAGACCATCTAATCTAATCTCAGGATGATCTGTACTTGCCCCAAATGAATATAAAATATCGTCACGATAGAGTAGGGCAATATTTACACTGGACAATATGCAAAGACTATGGAAAATATGTAAACAAACACTGGTATGAACATCACCCAGCACCGGTTACAGAAATAGAAGATGTCAATATTCTATGGGATTACACCATCTACGCAGACAGAAAAAATGAAGCAAATAGGCCAGTCATTATTTTTAAAAACCAAAAAGAAAAAATTTGCTTATTAATTGATATGGCTTGTTCAGCAGATTTTAACATAGCAACCAAGGAATTCGAAGAACTGTCAAAATATAAAGACCTGGAAATTGAAATAGAAAAAATGTAGAAATTGAAAACAAGAATCGTGCCAGTGATAGTAGGTGCACTTGGAATGATAAAAAATTGTAACAAAAAAACAGTGAAAGAATCTCTGGAACTCCCAGCTTAAGAAATATACAAAAAATTGTTTTGCTAAGTACAGCCCACACACTAGGAAGAACTTTGTCTCTGTAACGCTAGGGATATTAGGGAGATATGAAAAAACATGAAATAGAGTCATAACAACTATCACTACCTGCCTTAGGTCTTCCTGCAGACTGGAAGTTAGTGCGATTATAGAAGAAATCGATTTATAATGGAAAATGGCATAATAATAATATTAATAAAATTAAATCAGACACACACCAATATACTTATCGCCACTATACGTCAAAGTTTCTTGGATAAACGATTATTTCTTTAATCTAGTCCTGTCGAAATTGTCACTAAAATGGATGACAATGAGTTGAAGAGTATCCTCAACACTGTAAAAGGTTTCAGTGATGACATTAGTATGGATTTTGGATTAGATAAACGTGCAAATGTAATATTCAAGAAAGTGATTATTACAGAAAGACATTAATAGATTGAGATTTTGTTACAAAGCTTAGGGAGTAAGGACCAGAAAAAGCCTATAAATACCTAGGAATCCTCGCATGAGATGTTGTACAATATACCCAAATAAAAGCGAATGTAAGAAAAGAATACTACAGGCGTGTGCGTCTGGTGTTAAATACAGAGTTGAATTCACAGAACAGAATATCAGCCATAAGCACTTTGGCTGTCCCTGTGGTGCAATACAATTTCAACATCCTTAATTGGATCATAGTTGACATTAAACAAATAGATGTCAAAATGTGAAAGCTTCTCACTTGCCACCAAATACGTCACCCTAAGGCTGATGTTGATCGTCTGTATATGTCCAGCTGGTTGGCCATTCTAGTACACTTGCATGTCTTTTAGTCTAACAGCTGGTGTGTCTCCTTACATTTATATCTTGTTCAGCCTATGAACTTTCCAGTTGAACCACGTATAGCTGACATTTGATTATCATGCATAAACAAAAATTGCCGTATATCGTTTGTATGCAAGAATTATCATTTCTCTTCATAATATGTGCATAGTATGAATGCACATATTGACACACGCATACTCATTTACGCATATATGTATGTGTATATAAGACGTGTAATAATATGTCTATGTCATTTTCAAGTAGAGATATATGCTATATGTTATTATAGGATATTTTGCAACAGGTTGTCCTGTATTAAAATCTTGACATTATTTAGTATTGTTGAAGGTGTCGCTAATATTTTTGTCGAGTTTTACAAATCCTATGTTTCATTCAATTTTGTAAAACAAACGGTGAAATTTGAATACGCTGACATGTTTCGAAAAATACTTTAACAAAAATCTTACTTTGAATTTTAATAATTTCTTTAATTTAGTTTAACGTAATATGACTTCATGGTATACAATACTTTTTAAGAATGTAAAAAACATGTAAGAAAAAAGAATATATGCTTTAGATTTTTTACTCTTTATTAAATCTGTCATTTAAACTATTAAATTGTTTTAAAAATATTCGTAGTATTGTTTATGTTCAGTAGAAAAACTTTTAATTTTTTCCACAAAATGACAATGAAAACTTGTTGTACTAAGCTACACACCCTAGTGTTGTGGCCTGTAAGGGCCAGGAAGAATGACACGCAAACAAGAAGGTAAATGCAACCAGTGTATTAGAATAACAAAACATATATATGTAAGGGTGTTAGTGAAATACATGTCCGAACTGTATAGTTACGTTACGTCTCGACAGCCTCACGACTGCTTCTCGTATGTCACGCAGGCTAGTATTTATGCAAGGAGGAAGAGTTCATTCCACTGTAAATACGGCGCCATAACACCTAGTAAAACTAATTATATTTTGTAATCTCTTACCTGATTTTGTTTCGATCGGTCAATGTATGGCTATCGTAAAGGACGCGGCGGACAAATGGATGGACTAACAGAAGTCACAGAATTTTACGTATAGATCACACACACACACACACACACACACACACACACACACACACACACTCTGATTGTTAGAAGAGAAGAAATGTTTGTTTCGGCTGAGAACTTTTCGGTAAACCCCAAGTGCATGTACAAGCGAACTTTCTCTTATTCACAGAAATAAAATGTGCAAATATTGTAGAGGAAATTATTTTTAAAGACAATGAGCTCTTGTTGGCATCAACCCTTGAAAATCAGAATTGGAAATTTTGTTATTTGCTTAGACTTGAGCATAGACAACTGACATCAGCGATATATATTTCTTTTCACGAAGGGCCAAGTGGGATTGTTTCAATAACCCCACTTTTGGAATGGTCGCTTGAAATGCATCCCTACTCAGATTTGGCATCTGAATATCCCCCACCAAGGGTGGGTATAATAGATAATGGCTCAGAATTGTTAATCGGAGTGTCGAGTTCTAATTCCAGTTGTACTTACGAACAAATACCCTTGCGGAAGGTATGGATTCACGGATTCTCCCCCAATTATGAATTAACTAGCAAGACTTGTATCACTAAATCATTTTTATCTAAAAATATTCATACAATCTAAAGATATTTTTTAGATTTAAATCTCTAGCAAGGGGTTGGTAAGACGTAGAAGAGAAATCAATCAATGATACCCTGCTTAAAATATTCTAAGCATGGGTATAAATAAACTATGGCGATATGGGGAAATAACCTAGGAAAGAAAACTAGAAAATATGAGAATTAATTTATTTTGTTAGCAATCACAATGAAAATACTCATATTGATAGATAAATTTATAAATGTTTCCCTCTTAAATTTGTCTTACCACATCACTTGTAGATTTTCTATTAAGAAACAAATTATGCACATTAAAAACTATTTTTCTCCATTAGAGAATAGGTTCGACACAATCAGAGGCTTTGAACTTATTGAGAGACACAAGGTGGAATTGAAACTGATATTTAGCATCCTCCTACAAAAACAGGCAGGTGTGTCGTATATTGAAAGGAATACCAAAACCAGCGCTAAATAAGACTAAAGTGGAATAAAATCAGGCATCAAATCTTGGTACGAGATACGGATTGGTCTAGCATACAGTCACAATTTTGACGCAGACAGTAAGGATTGAATATACGATAAATAAACTGACACGCACTACCAAGCACACACACACACAGATAGATAGATAGATAGATAGATAGAGAGAGAGAGAGAGAGAGAGAGAGAGAGAGAGAGAGAGAGTATATCTTATTGTATGCATACATGTAAAAATCTCGTATTTGAAGCTACAAAAATATATGTGTATGTATACAGAGAGTTATATTGATGGCCGGATACATCAATGAATACACAGACTTGCATATTTATACATAGTTAAAATAGTTAAGCATGATATACAATTTATAAACATACCCGTATTCTCCCTCTCTCTCTCACAGACACGCACACACATACACACACACACACACACACACACACATATATATATATATGTGTGTGTGTGTGTGTGTGTGTGTGTGTGTGTGTGTGTGTGTGCTTGTAATATATATGACGTGGTGGGCTAACAAGTTCGAGACCAGGCCCATTTCCAAAAAATATGCGTAAATTATCAGACATATAACCTTTCTTGTTTGGGTCACGAAATTTCATCGTCTCGCGCGTGCGAGGGAAACACACAGACTGCGCATGCACATGTACTGTGTGTGTGTGTGTGTGTGTGTGTGTGTGCGTGTAGTCGATTATCCAAGGACGAATCGGATGATTTTAAAGGTTTTGGGATTCTGGGACAAGGTTTCGGTTTTAGTGAAATTTCCCGATTGGATATTTTGTGATTGTCTCGTCCGGTTAGAGATCGAACATCTCAATACATAAAACAAAAGCTAGAACAATCAATATTCTGATTGAAAAGATGTGTTAGAACAAAATCGGCAAAGAGGTTGAATCGGAACAATGTCAGTCGTAGTCATAGAAAACGATGGCAGTGAAGGTGAAACTTTACCGTCGAGTGGGAGACGAGACAAAATGAAACAGATTACGTGGTAATGGTTAAACCGAACAAGAGACATTGCATTCAATATGGGATAAAGTGCTGTCAAATTATTCTTCGCAAAATATACGTACCTCGATTAAGAGATTGGTGATCTGTCTGTCAGTCTGTCTCTCTCTCTGTAAATACATATATATACGTCTGTTCACCCAACTCTCTCCCTATTTATTTCACACTATTTCTATCTATCTATCTATATATCTATCTATCTATCTATCTATCTATCTATCTATCTATTGCAGCTTGAAAAAAATACAATATCAATTTTTCTTATTTTTCTCCCTCTCTTTCTCTCCTTCTATATTTGTCTATCTAACATGCACACATACAAACGCCCCTCCCCACACACACAAATAAAGGTAGACATGACATGATAACGCTTCTTGAACTGATAAAGATGCCTTTTCAGAAAATTAGTTTCAGGTTTTACTAAAGATATTTGAAACTGGAATGAGCTGAAAGACTTTCAACATCATCTCTATATGCAATCTGTAAGCAGAACTTTTACTGCTGAAACATTGTGAATAACATTACATTATGCCAGAAAATAAAAAATTAGCATTTATACATAATATATGTACACTAAAATATACTTTTTATGCGTACTTCGATTGCTAATAATGTATATAAAATTATATGTGCAAATTGCCGACGGTACATGAGATGTTGATGTGCCATGAAAATTTCACCTTCATTAAATCTCTCAGCACATTGCGGAGGAGGATAATTGGTGATGCTTCCTTCGTCAAACATTAATATGAGAACCGGAGCAAAGAAAAACAACCTGACCTAGTAACTTTATTAAAATACATACAGGTTATTATAATCAAGATTAAATAGATTTCACAAAAGATTATCATTCATTATCTTAAGTGATCGAACTGTATAGTTAGTTTATTGTTTATGTTCAGTAGAAAAACTTTTAATTTTTTCCACAAAATGACAATGAAAACTTGTTGTACTAAGCTACACACCCTAGTGTTGTGGCCTGTAAGGGCCAGGAAGAATGACACGCAAACAAGAAGGTAAATTGAACCAGTGTATTAGAATAACAAAACATATATATGTAAGGGTGTTAGTGAAATGTATGTCCGAACTGTATAGTTACGTTACGTCTCGACAGCCTCACGACTGCTTCTCGTATGTCACGCAGGCTAGCATTTATGCAAGGAGGAAGAGTTCATTCCACTGTAAATACGGCGCCATAACACCTAGTAAAACTAATTATATTTTGTAATCTCTTACCTGATTTTGTTCCGATCGGTCAATGTATGGCTATCGTAAAGGACGTAGCGGACGAATAAATGGACTAACAAAAGTCACAGAATTTTATGTATAGATCACACACACACACACACACACACACACACACACACACACACACACAAAGAAAGAGAGAGTATATCTTATTGTATGCATACATGTAAAAATCTCGTATTTGAAGGTACAAAAATATATGTGTATGTATGCAGAGAGTTATATTGATGGCCGGATACATCAATGAATACACAGACTTGCATATTTACACATAGTTAAAATAGTAAAGCATAATATACAAGTTATAAACATACCCGTATTCTCCCTCTCACACGCACACATAACTTAGGCAACATATGGTTTGTAAATTATGACTCCTCCAAAATAAAACTGCTGTCATCGTAGAGAAACATTTTCCCTCGATCAGCATGGCTAATTCCAATCTTCAGGAGAGCAACTCGTCTCCCCTTCTTAGTCTAAATTTTTCCATTGACATGAAATGAAACGATTATATTGACTCAATAGCTAGGTCTTCTTCTAATTGGTTCTCTTTGTCGTGCTAGACAACGTTTCTTGCCAGCATAAATCTTACACGAATGCTGAAATATATTTTCTGCTACTCCTGCTATACAGGGAAAAACTATTGACAGAATCTCATGAAGAATATATAGTTTTATTGATCCTGGCCCAGAATATAAGCTTCAGTCACCCACTGCTTTAACGTATTTTCACTGTGACTTTTGTGTAAATATAACCATAGTAATTGTTACAATGGTTACTCGACTTCATGTATTGAAATTTAATTCTAGATTGGAAGTTAGGTTTCATGATCTTACCGTTGAAATAGCTAGATGTAACCGTAAGATTTTTTCTAGTAGCCTTTTTCCTCGGCAGTTAAAATCTTTTCAAATAAATTTTGGCGTACTGGCTTTACTCAGACTTCGGGGTCATGCTAGATAACGCGCACTCTTCCATAAACTGTAACTAAGATCCCGCTCAATATAGTTTTAGTCTATGTAAGTGTTGAACAAACACATGTGCCTAAGCAGGCGTCTTCAATGGGGTTTAGCTAGCCGCCTAAGTAGACTGGCCTCCTCGTATACGAGGAGCTCTCCCATTTAGAACACACCTTGTTTATCAAAGTTACTTACTTCTTCTTCTTGACAATCAGTGCTCTCAACGATTTCTTGTTGCTTTTGGCTTTTAATGATTCCACATCCATTTACTCATGCGCTGTTTTACTCTGTGCCTTTTTGCCTTCAATCTGTCCGCTGTGTATCAATTTTGTCAATCTCTCTTTCATAATTATGTGCCCTAGAAATGTCAACTATCATGATATTCTGTTGATCCACATTTCTGTTGCATCAAGTGTCTTCTTATTCTGTGAGGAAATTACCCAGAATTCACTCTCATATAAGTGGGCTGGTATTATGAAACCTTTCAAAAAGCCAGAAATTAATTTCTTGATATGAAAAAAATGACGAAAATGACTGTTGTTAATATTTAAAACGCTTGTTGTGTAGACAGACTTCTCTACCTATCGTCATAAGTTAAACTTACTTTACTGCAAAACGCATTTGATAAGTTACAATCCAAAGATCTATTTGAAAATGTACTTGGGAAAAGGAGGGAAATGCCTGCATACTGATGTAAAATGAATAGAGCAAGTGCATAAAAATGTGTCTTCTCTGTCGATTTATTCAATCTATACAGCGAGGCAATCTTGACGAACAAGAAATTCTATCAAGGTTTATTATTGGTTGACACAATCTTAACACTATAAGATACACTGTGTTTATGACAGGCAATAAAGATATATCCGCGAAATCTTGAATAAAATATTAAATGAAAGTGAGAAGAAAGTATTAAACATTACAAAGAAAACTGAATGTAGGTTCGTTATTAAAAAGGCCAAACCAAGATGCGAGCTTCAAATTGGAGACGACGGAATCATTCAGGCACAGAAATTTAACTGAGAAGTGTTTTAAGAGATGATGGAAAATGTGACAGAAATCAGAAGGCGCATTGAAAAATTGAAAGATGTTTTTCAAAAGTTAAAAACAATATTAAAAATAAGAAATTTTTCATTAGAAACAAAAAAGAACGTGTGGAACTGTTATATATTATCAATCATTAAACGTGGTAGCGAATGCCAAAAAATTCCTTAAAAATGAAAAAGAAACTTACGGGAACAGAAACATGGTTCTACAGAATGTTGATAAGAGTACCCTAGACGGAACATGTGATAACGATGAAAGTTTTAGGAGAACTGGGACAGAATGAAAACCGATAAACTTACTGCGTGGATAACGGCTAGTGTGCCTGCACATCCACAAAGAGACACTTTAGCTGGGTGGTAACAATATTTATACCTATTTACAAATTGTATTTCAAGCCGAAATAATTTTATGATTTTCTTTTCAATTATTTGAATAGATTATATTAAAGTTATTCCAAATAATATTATATAACATGAGCAACAATGTTATTGGGAGAAGCAACAAATTTATATAATAAAAGAAGGATCTTATAAGATTATTATTAAATTTAAATGTAGAAAGAATATTTAGAAAAGAACAAAAAACTGCTTGGTTTACTTGTGGGTTATTCTATTTTAGTATTTCAGTCCGCTTTAAACAATGACGACGAATAATATGTGGATTATTTTCTCAAGTGTGAAAAAATGTTAATTTTTATACAAGTTTCAATCATTGCAGAGAAATTGGAATGAAAAATAACTTTGAAAAAGTTAAAACATTTTAACAGAGGATCTGAGACGAAAATAAATTCCCGTAACATTCTAAAAGAATTTATAAATTATCTTTTGCATTTATGTTTATATGCTTCAGCCTGGTATTCATTTATGGAAACATTTAGTGTATATTTACTTTATGTTTATTCATTCAAATATGAACGTGCGTAGGATGTATATTTGCACATATTTACATGTATGAACAAATATACATATATATATATATATATATATATTTACATGTATGAACAAATATATATATATATATATATATATATATATATATATATACATTTGTTCATACATATATATATATATATATATATATACATTTGTTCATACATATATATATATATATATACACACACATTTGTTCATATATATATATATATATATTATCAAAAATTTAGAAAATTAAATGAAGGAGTAAGACATATAAGCCCAGCTTGCCCATATTCGATTAAAGACAGAAATAGAGAATAGTCTCTTTATATTATGAGTAGGGAAAACCTGCTAGTACTCTTTTTTTTTCTTTTGCAAACGATAAACTTAACATACGGTTGGAAACCGATTTTTTGATGGAAACTTCTTCACACAGTCACTTTTCTCTACTGTGAATCATAGCAATAAAAAAATACATAATCTCTTGTGAATCGAATATTTATTGTTGCACACACACACACACGCCTATATATATATATATATATATATATATATATATATATATATATATATATATATACAAACACTTGTTCTAATTAATGGAAATGCTTTTTCCTAAAAAACT
The DNA here is from genome assembly GCA_037127315.1 of Ascarosepion bandense. Lineage (NCBI taxonomy): Eukaryota > Metazoa > Mollusca > Cephalopoda > Sepiida > Sepiidae > Ascarosepion > Ascarosepion bandense. The sequence continues at coordinate 2,467,230 of JBBBDQ010001536.1, forward strand.
TCCACAATGACTTGTCAGCGAAATTAACAATTTCGATCATACTTGACCTGCACCTTCCACTAGCACATCTCTACGTCTCTGTGTAGATTTTTTTTTAAATATAACGTTTGTTATCCAGTGGGCACTATTTTACGCATGGTGATACAGTTTTTCGATAACTAGTAACATAAAATATAAACATTATTTCCATGAAGAAGATTTGGGCAGTTTTTTGTCGTATAGACCGGGTAAAACTAGGTAAATTATTGTGATCATTCTTTATGAAATTTTTTGTGTCTTACGAAGGATTTGTTATCTCAAACTCAATCATTCTCTCCCACTCTCTTTCTCTCCTTCTAATCCCTATCTCTTTGCACACACACACACACACAGACACACAGACACACACACACACATATATATATATATATAAATGTAGTGTTAATTTGTAATGGTGTATAGTGTCAGAATTACTGTTTTTTGTCAGTTGTTTACAGGTGGACAGGCATTATAGGCAAGCATATTTTTTGTCATAAAGGGTAAGCAGAAGAGCGTTAATAGAATTAATGTAGAAAAACTTGTCACTTAGCTGAGTGGTGTTATTTCAGTCATCCAACTTTGAAGATTCTTGAGGCATTAACTTAATGTCTTGAAATAACGCAGCATGGATGAGTTATATATATATATATATATATATATATATATATATATATATATATATAGTGTAACTAAGTTGTTGAACTCGTAGGTTTATTTATCTTTTTGTGCATGCATTTACTTTTATAAAGAGTGCTCGATACAAATGTAGAGCTTTATACTGTGATGGTCGTTACAATGTTTTTAAATTCATAGTATCACTATACAAAAAATTTCTCATGTTTCGAAGCCAGCCCATTATGTTTTAGCTTCATCCGTTTATTTGTGTTGGATTTGTTATTTTTGGGTGTTAGAGGGGTTGGTCTGTATTTTGAGTTCCGTTGCCCTTTTTTTACTGGTCTTAGGGTTAAGTGTTTGGTTTAGGGGTTGGTAGGTGGTGTTTTGTTTTGGGGTTGGTTTCTCGTTAATTTAATGTATGTTATTTTGTATTGGGGTGTGTGCTTTTTCTTGTTTTTTTTTTTTAATTTTTGTTTTTTATTAAATATATTTTTTATAAAATATATCTTTCATAAAAATGTATTGGGGTTGGTAGGTGTTGTTTTGTTTTGGGGTTGGTTTCTCCTTAATTTAATGTATGTTATTTTGCATTGGGGTGTGTGCTTTTTTTGTTTTTTATTTTTTTGTTTTTATAAAATATATTTTTTATAAAATATATCTTTCATAAAAATATTTGACAATAATATTAATATTAAGGTATTTTATAATATTATAAAATATAATATTTTATAATATTTAAGAAATATATTTCTTTTATAAAATCTATCCTTTATACAACATATTTTATAAATATAAAGTATATTTTTTTATTTTATACTGGCTTGGCAACATGAGAAATTTTTTGTGTAGTGATACTATGAATTTAAAAACATTGTAACAACCATTACAGTATATATATATATATATATGTGTGTGTGTGTGTGTGTGTGTGTGTGTGTGTGTGTGTGTGTGTGTATGTATATATTTAAAGAATTAATTTTGTCACTTTAAATGAGTAGAAACGTGACCATTTCGAAGTTTCTTGGAAGCACCGTTCTGATGTCCTCATTCCTTATACCAGCAACCAAAAGCAATTAACCATCTGTAGAGTCACTCATATACCAAATTATTAAATTACACCAACCTTCATATGAATAAGAATAAAATCAGGACACATTTCTCTGGGATATTTTGTAAACTTTGATTGACTTCGGGCATTGTTTGTCAATTAGTTAGATTATTATTTTATTCATATTAGTTTTTTAGATGTTTATTAATCGGTTGATTGGAACATAAGATATTCCTTTTTCTGTTTGTTTTTTGTCCGATCAAATGTAACAATCATTTAATGCGTATTTGAAGACTCCAGTAACAACTTCAATTCTTTCTTAGACAGTAAAGACCGACATTTAAAATTTTATTTTTTATTCACTGAGTTCGTCATTGCTTGAAAAAATTTGAACCAGGAAGAAAATTATTGCTTTTAATATCAATTTTAGTAATGTAACCAGCAACGCAAACTGCAAAAATACTAATACAGAAACTAATACAGCAACTAACGCAGCAAGAAATGATGCATATAAAATCTAAAAAAATAAAGTTAAAAGGTTTAAAAACAAGCAAATTGTATAGAATTTGTACCACAGAATAAGAAGAGACTTGAGGCAATAGAGAAGAACAGAGAGACTTCCATGGACGGAGTGATGAAGAATTTTTAAGTAAAATAGAAACAACAAAAGGAAATGTGTGCTTAAAATTAGAAATACATAGTTGAAATCTTTGGTAACACGTAATGAGAAAAGTTTTCTTAGTGAATATGGAACACTCAGAACATGTTTAAGGTAAGAATAAATAAAAACAATGAGTGACCTATATAGCAAGATTTTGTAAACGGTTTTAGGAAAAGGTATGGAAAGAATAATTGTCTAAGAGCTACAAAAAAGTTATGAAAAGTTATGATTGCTTACTACCTGAAGAGATACGACACATACAAGAAAGTAACTGAAAGAACTGAACATAATTCAAATGTTGAATCTATAATTATTTTTGTGTTTGAAAAGCCGTGCAATAACGTAGAACGCCTCCGAAGAATTTGGGATAATTGAAATCCATATGACAGCATTATCATTACTTCTGGAAAAATTTTAGATTCTTTAGAAGTCTTGGTTTTGCTAAATCTCGAATAAAAACATCAATTTCTATTTTGTGAGAAGTATTGAGTTGTAGCATTCAGCACCACCAACTACAGGCATGTGAGATTCAAACATTACAGAACACAGATCATGGACGTACAGGGATGGATGAGTTTAATCTCACGGAGGTGCCTTGTCTTTACAGCTGATTGAGACTTAAGCTGATAGGAAAATGGTCGGTTCCTAGTACGGCTTCAGAAAATATGTGTTTATCTGAGCAAGATCAGGTATGAATGTAGTATTGATGCCTTATCTGTACTTGAGCTACCTAGTCTGGGTAGAGTTCAAAAGAGTATACGTAACCTGGTAAGTGATGGATAACGTTTCACATTACAAGCCCTATTCCAACAGATGCAAGATTCTCACTACTCTTTTGCAATTTCCAAAAACGTTTTGATGGGTTCCTTCCTGAGTTTCACCCGTGCTAACCTTTGTAACTAAAATTCACCATGCTATGTACACGGGTATGAATCATTCTCTTCTCCTTCGTATTCCATTAGTAAGAAGGAAGTTCCACTCGAATAACTTCTTCCCTAGAACACCACACACGATTTTTCCGGATCACTACAATCTTAACCTCTTCAAGCCTTGAGTTAACCGTTAGCACTCTAAAATATCTTCATAAACTGCACTTCCTATCTCCTATTCGTACACTAATACAATATCATACATCAACATTTTAATTTGAATCGCTCCTGGACCTTTCATTAGGCGAAGATTAGTAAATTAATATGTCAGTGAGCAACAATAATAGAAATAAGTGAATGAGTGTTGTAGAAACAATGTTTATTCGACAATGTCTAAAGAAATGCTAAGTTCACAAACAATAATTATTCATAGCAATTCGGAAAAAAAATAAATACCCATCTTTACTTGGTCAAATTATTCGACCTAAATGGTAATAGTTATATTTGCAGTTTCCTTATAAGAAAGCATTCCGCATTCATTAACTGATCAGCCAGTGCTACTTTTGATTGGAATTTGTAACATCTTTCTCTTAAAACATTATTTCAGTAAAATAGGTTTCCCAATCAAGTAGCTGTTATCATTCTTTCCAATATCGATGGGCTTTTCCTTCCTACCCTTTTATTTGAATTGGTGCGGAATGTCAACGTCTTATGTTTGTTATTTTCTCTTAGATTTACAAGTTATATATATTTTAGTTGTTACTGTTGAAAATATTTAGGGGATGTTGTTTCTGATAGCTGGTCTAGTTCTTTGTTTGTGATTCTGTAGCTCCAGTTTACAAGGTTCGAAGACGTATCTCCTTAACCAAGACTGATTGGCTTCTAACAAAGGGAGATAACATCAGAGCATATAAACTATTTTAGCATTTTGTGTTTTTTGAATATTTGGAAAATCCTTTACGACGATTCTGAAATAGACTACATGTGTTAATGATAAAAAAGAATTGCTATATTTGTTTGAGGATGAGTTACATAGAATAACTTGAAAAAGGAAATGGAATTTAAAGATTAGTAAAAACAACTTTCTAGTAACAACTGTGCCAATTATAAGTGCGGTAATGGCTCATTTTTGAAGTTGGTGCTTGTAATTCCCAAGGGTGTATAAATATAAGCGAAACAGAAAATTGCTTGTGAGATATGAAATAGCTACGATATAATGATAAATATATCAATTCCACGATTTAAGCGGATGGAAATTCATTATAAAACGCTGTAGTAATGGAAGAATCTATGAAATATTTCTATGAAAGAAGAAAATTATTTATTTGTCACCGCTGTTAGAATTAGTATGGGCTACAATTTAGTGAGTTGCTGGTCGAAGGTTAGCATAAAAAGAAAGTGGTATCAGAAATAATTAGTTATATCTCAGTCAGGTAATCTCTATCTCCCTCTATAGGACGTATAAACACGGGAGCACTGACCAAATGTCCATAGATAAAAAGATCTTATTTTTTGAGAACTGAAAGAGGTAAAATGAAGGAGATGTTTACTAATAACAAATAATGTGACATCTTACCAACTAAATTTAACTGGAACTAGTGTAATTCAATAAGATTTTATTTAAAAAATATATGTAGATTGCGATTTCTAAACTTAAACACATTGTGTTATATTTTTCTTGCAGAGACAAAATCATGTGCTATATATTCCTGCCTAAGCTATTAGAAAGATGCTGCTAAGCATCCTATAAAATTGTCATAAAATGAAATGCAAATAATTTTTATAAAACAAATAATCCAAGAAATTATTTTATGAAAATGTACGAGTCATTTTTCTATGACGACTGCAAGTAGTCGATCATTACAGTCGATTTAGGGCATCATCTCGGCTTTACAGCCGAGGTCGTGTTAACCGTCCAGCGTTTCGATCTTGTGAACTAGTCAGTTAATTCAATAACATTTACGTTATTGAATTAACGGTTGCTTTCGGAGAAAATAACGACTGGACATATAAATGTAAGCTAGAAATATACGAACAGCTGCTAGTGTAGGCCATGAGAAATGATTGGATAATCAATATATTTTCGTATCGAAGTTGGATGCTGATTAAATATATTTGATATTTATTAATTATATTGAATATGTGTTACTTAATTTGAATATAGTACATGGCGACATGACATTTGAAACTAATACCTAATAAAAATTACAAATAAATTCAAAATTCTAAACATAATATATATATATATATATATATATATATATATATATATAAAGCTTAATTTCGTTTTGTATATCTGCATATATAATTTATGCATAGTATATTTTAGAATGACACAAGGGCTAAATATGAAGAGTTATCGTTATTCGATTCTTTTCGATGACCTGAGTCTATCTTAGACCTTGCATCTCAAATACTGACTTCTTATCTGGACAGCAGAACAATTGCATATAAACCTTCTCCTATGTTCTTTTGTAGGTAAATGATCATGGCATAATTTCCTATGATCGTTTTGTCACTTTACTACCCTTTCCAGTCTATATTCTGCTATTCATTAACACAATCTCTTTAAATGGGTTACTATTTCCTGTTTCCCCTCTGCCTATATCCACTGAGTGTCAAATTCCCCAAACCTTCCAACCTTATTGTGTATCTCAGAAACTTCAACTGCCTCTTTCCAATCATGTGTCTTAATTTCTTTTTCGTTCAAATTTTCTTTCAAAATTCCTCCTTGCTCATATGTTCATTCAATGGTGTTCTCATTACCATTCTATAGAGCCACTTATAAATTGCCTCAAGTTCTTTCTTCATCAGTGTGGAAATTGTTCAGTATTCACCAGCATTGGAGGATTGATGTTACATAGCATTTCAGTTATAAGACTTCCCAGATAGTTAAAATGTTGTAAACCCTTGTTTCTTTTTGTTTGGCATTCATAACTTAGAAGTCGCGCCGTTACTCTTGCTAACAATCATACATTCTGTCTTTTCTTCTCGCTTTCTTTTTCTAACTTTGCTGAGATCTTCCTGCAGTTTTCATTCTCGGTGTATCACCTACGTATTTTTCATATACGCATATTCTGTTTCTCACAATATTTAAAAGCTCCTATTTTATCAATAGTTTTGTAGTAAGTAACCTGTTACTCTGTTTAATGTCACGAATGGACTGATCCATACATGCTTAGTATTAATGTATAAATTTCTAGAAAGAAAAAGGCTAATATTATTTCTGTGACTTGTCTAGTTCAGTATTGAATAGTACTATCACGTTTGGCTCTGTCGAGTTAAGTGTTGTGTCTTGTCAGATCACACATCTTAAAACATATATAACATTAATACTTACTGGAATTAAAACGCTTATTTGTTTGATGATAGAAAAACTATCTGTACGGTTACATATATAACATATAACGTATATAAATAATTGTTAGCAATTTTTTCAGAAATTCCTTGAAGTTCACAATTAATGTTGCGAATTTAAAGCTTTGAAGTTGGCCATTAAGTTTAATTTTTAATTAAAAATGTTAGATAACTTTGCAAAAGATAAAACAAGGCTAGAAATTAGTAAAATGATTGGGAAACTGTGAAAATTTTCTGTGAAGTTTCTGAACGACTCCAATACAGGTCTGATAAGAGCAAGGTGAGGAATAACGATCTGTGTCTCGTATCAATAATATTGCGTTAAAAATATTCATCAATTATAAATATGTTTGCTGTGGCAGTAAGAATGAGACGGAAAGCCTTATATATCAGAATTTAAATCAAATGGGAAAATATGTGAGTAATCTCTGGGCTTGGAAATCGGAATCCTATTACATGAAGAGAGGTTTTTAACGTTTCCTTAATTAATTAAGTAATTAATAACACTGTAATATTGACAGATAAGCTAAGGTCTGATTGGGTAAACTAGCTGTGATATATATTAGTTGTTTAAAGACAATCGTGGATCAATAAAGCAAGTGAAGAAATCTACCTAATTCATAAAAAAATGCATTATGTTTAATATTAAGAAATTCCACAGCATATAAAATCAATGAATAAATGTCCCCTATAATTCATACAGATCATAAAATATATATTTCTAATCAAGATTGTTTTCATGACTTTATCGTTATTTAACTTTTCAAATATTTGTTTGAAACATTTGTATTAGTAAAATTTGGAATGTTGTGTAACTATATATTTTTAATCAATTCACTCCGAAAAAGGCGATAATGTCACTGGAATGAAATGGACTACTGGGAATAAAAAAGAATGAAAAAGACTTTAGAAGGAACTGCAAACCCAATCCAAAGCAAGAAACGGTGAATACAGCTCTACTCCTATTCAAAAGACAAACGAGGTGTGTGAACCGGACGATAGGCAAATCTATCTACTCATATTAAGAAAAGATTAATCAATAGAAGATAAAAAATCAAAATTTAAGCGGAGACGTTAGAAGTATAATGTTGAAGTAAACTTTAGAAACAATCGCAAACCAAATGTTTAAACAGGGATAAACTCTACTCCTACTCATAAAATTAGATTCGAGTGGGAATCAGGCGATAGGAGAACATATATTTTTACTTTTTCAATAACCCTCCTATAAATACGTGTGTAAGCACGTATTTATAATAATAATAATTATTTGTAAGACATTTTATAGGTTCAGATTAATGGTTTGAGAGGATTGATTTTCTCCATCACCTCTACGAATTCCATGACAAGCCTTAAATAACATCCTGTCGTTACACTATTTCTGATATCCATCATATTTCAATATCCATAATAGCTTGGAAAATGCTAATCATTCCCCAGAGCTTCGCATGTTGACCCCAAACCTTTGTAAACAGAATCTCTTGTCATTTTATGGGCTCCGACAAATTCTACGTTGCTGAGAGACGAACCACATTTGATCCTTCTCTACACTGTCTCTCAATTTTCCAAGTGCTGTCCCACTTTAGAAATGCATTTGCCCAACAGATATTGAATGCATATATTGTCATGATTTTTTAATAAAACAGTGGGAGCACTGATATGCAAAACTGTATGCAATGTCACGTGCCTTTACACAGTAATAAACAACTGACAATCATTTTGGTGATAATGCTTCATTTGCATCGGTATACGTTATATGTTATATAAACCGTTAAGCATTTTTGAATGACGTTAAAGCGACAGAAATTATTGAAATGCTTTATTAAATAAAAGAAACAGCGAAAATTATTAAACTTCCTGCAAAAACATCGTAAAATAAAGAAATATATCTCAAATGCAGCTTCATCTAGTGCACATACCGACAAAGAGAAGTTGCTTACCTCTTACCAGACGAATGGGAGAGAGAGATGCAGAACTCCTCTACTAATAGCAAAGAGGGATTTTCTGTCATTGGAAATTTAAATATACCCCTCGGGTGCAAGACCCATTATCCACTCCTACCCTGAAGCTGAATTTCCTGGGACCAAATATATTTCGAATTAGATTTTCCGGTGTATGGAATTCACGGAGTGCAGGGCGTCACTGGATGGTCCCGATGGTTGGTTTCAGAAGAACGACTCAGCATCTCTTTGACTGAGGTGTGAAAAGATAAAACAGAGCAGTTATGTTTTAGACAAAGATTTATTAGCAGTTATTTGGTTAACTGTTGGAGAGTTTCTGAGAGCGACAAAACGAACTTTGTTGCCTACGTTCAATTCCTAAGTTTCAACATTTAGTCTTGAATCATGAATAATACACTGGTATTCAAACGGAATGTGTTGAATATGAATGACAATGCGCCAGTTTATACTATTATCATAGTACACACATGAATTTAGCGTCTTTTATGAACACTAGCCTGCATGGAGTCATAAAAAAAATAAAAATATTGTCAGGAAGTAATACAATTGTTTTTGTTTTTAATCAAGCTCTTGTTAGTAATATTTTGCTTTTTATGTTATTCACTTAAATAAGTGAGTAGTCGTTTCGTCCTTTTATCAAAGCGACTCATTTTAGATGGTTGCTTGTGAACTTTAAATATTCTTGCATTAAAATTGAAAATAAAAAATCAGAAGGATTTTTGTCATTTATTAATTTTCTATTGTTTCTGCAAAGGAAAAGCCGCTGCAGAAACAGCAACAAAGATACGTGCTTTTTATGCTGCATCTGCGGATACGTCTCCAAAGTAATTTATCTGGATTCAGAAGTGAATATATAAGCGTTTTGAAGGCATTTAAAAATACTTACATACGTTAAACGCTACAATGTTTGGTTGCTTTTCGATTTGATGGAAAGTAAGGAACCGCATTTCTATCGATATGTTTTCTACTAAAAAAATACCTATTTGAAAAGAAAGATCATAGGCTATAAAAAGGGGATGGTTTGCAACAACGGAGAGCGAAAAAGTGCTGCGTATCTGGTTAAATTCATAGACAGTATGCATAACGAGCTCTTTCCATAAGATCAGGGGTTGACTTAAGAAATTACTGACATGACTGAATCAGTTTCAAAAACAGAAAACGATAAAAAGCGTCCGGAATTGATCATTCAAATAATAGGAAATGTTCAGATCACACATTTCGTTGCAGGTTTGTCAGAAATTGTTACCGCTTTGCTAGCCTATCCTACTACGCCTGGCCTACTCACCTGACTTGAGACCTTCAGATTAAAGCTCATTTCGATCCTTATAAAATTCAGCAACAGAAATCGGCTAAGGTCTGAATGTACAGCATTATGAAGCTGCCTCAAACAGTAAAGGTATTGAAAAAAGTACCAGCTGAGTAAATCTATTTAGTAATATCTAAAAATTATCCTTTAAATTCAATTAAGAAATGTTATGAACTTTTGTATGATAAATAACTTCAATACAAAAGTGTATTATATATATAAATATATATATATATAAATATAAATAAAGAATTTTATTTCACCAGAAAACTATAAACGTTTAGTCTCGCTAATGTCTAAATTGCAATATATATATATATATATATATATATATATATATATTAATCATTTCATCTCAATCAACACAATAATACCACTAGTTTGCAGGAGATTACAATGATTGAAAAAATAGGAGATTTTAGTGATGATAAGTGAGAAAAGGACAATAAAGAAACACAGTACAGGAAGTCAGAAGACGGTAATCGACTTTACATCGAAATTTTTTGAAGATTGTAGACGTAGCAGGAAATCGAAAGTTCCACAGGTGAACCGTGCATGAAAAAGAACTGCTAGAATGCTAATGGCGATAGTGCCTAACTAATTCAAAAGTAACAGAAATAGGACCTAATTGCGAATCCAGCAGTACCGTTAAATTTATGTAGTCGAGGTACTAGGGAAAGCATATATATATATATATATATATATATATATATATAAGAGGTTATATTATAACTTCTTATATTTTCTCTATATGTATTTATATACATATATATTTAGAGCTCTCTTAGAGAGTTATCTTACAACTGTATGTACAGGATACTCCTTTGGATTCTTCTATATCTACACCGCATGCTGATATCTATCTATCTATCTATCTATCTATCTATCTATCTATCTATCTATCTATCTATCTATCTATCTCTATATATATATAGGGGAAGTGCTGAAATTTTCAAATTGAACTAAATGACTAAACATTAGATTTCATATCTATCGTTTCTTATCTAGCGAGCTATTGATCTAGCCATAAGTGAATATCTGTCAATATATCTCTTTTTTCTCCATCACGATACTGACCGATTAATGTATCTAATTTATGAATCTTGCGATAAACAATGTTCTAGACCAAATAAAATCTACGATTACGAATTTCTAATTTTCGATTCAGTCTGATTTTCCCCCAACAATATGAAGTAATGCAAATTAAACCACTTACTCTAATATTAAAAAATAAGTTTGAATCTGTGAATAATAATAATAATCATTATCCACAGAGTTTAAACAGTCATCAATTAAAGATTAAAATAGTTAGTAGTTTAGTTTCTAAAGAAATGTAAAATTCTGAACATAAAGCCTTAAAACATTACTCTTGTATGCTGACCTAAAAAGTAGATTATCCAATAAATTTCTTGCTTCTTAAAATCTCTCTTTCTCTCTCTCTCTCTCTTTCTATATATATATATATATATATATAGATACATAAGTCATAGTATATCTTTAGGTTTGTTACACTGCCTTCTGTTCATGCATACTTACAGTTATTACTCTTGTGGTTAGATGAGCAAAGTTCGAGATTGGTTACACCAGTTTTCTTGTTGCTGTTATAGTTTAAATATAGTCGCTCTGCTAACAGTGTGTACCAAGGAGGAACAAAGACCAGTGATCTCAGTCTGCAGAGATCATGTTACCTCATTAACGATAACTCGCCGGTTCACGATTACCATCTCTAGAGCTTGCTGAATCTCTTCTTTAAGTGGAAGTTGACGAGCGTCCTGCTCATTCTCGTGAGTCACGTTTCTTCTGTTACTTTTAAATCTCTCGTTCCACTTATACACACTTCTAGGTGGAAGTGCACTGTCACCGTTTTGTGTTACAAACCTCCGATGAATTTCAGACCCTGACACCTTTATGGTTGTGCATGGCTGCTGTTTAAACATAACTGCTACTGCACATACAAAACTTTATAACGAAATGACTTGCTACAATTTACCCTTGTGCCATATTAAATTAAACTATTATAGATCCAAGGTATCTACTTCAGACGCAGTAATCTTAGAGGAGGCGAATAAGATTTCATCGAAGCATTCATTCAACAACGTGGACTTCCTTGAGAAGAGTTATGGCACACGGTTTGGTAGCGACTACATTTGTAAGCAGAAGCAGAATCTGTTGATTTCAACCCACAGTATACCGAAGAAAAAGTTCAAAAACTATCAAGGATTCATGAGTACAGTGTAAAATTAACGATAACAACTGGAAAATTGTTACGTGTGATAGTAGTTTGAGAAAGATGGTGTATTCTATTGTTTCCAAGACAAATACGGAGGCTAAGAGCAGTCAGAAATCAGTATAATATCGATCCAGAGGTGATACGGTGATTTTGTAAATAGTGTTTGCGAGTCTGGTAAACGCTGATCTATCGATTAAACAGCATATGTATGACCCTTTATCTAGTATAAGACAAGAATACTCTGAAATATGAGGTGTGCAGAAAAAATCAAAAATCAACCTTACTTAACAAGATATTTGAAGGTGGATCGAGCCTATGGCACGGACGATGGTTACAAAGAATGTGGAAATGCGTCTCATTAACATGCTAGCTTCAAAAGACAATGACGGTCTTACGGTCGACTGAAACAATAATAGTTATGTTCGCTTAAATTGCCGACAATTATTCATTTATCTATACTTATGTTTCTATTTCTATCTCATTACTGGATTTATTTGTGTTGATACGATTGTTGAAAAACGATCGGGAAACGTAGAATGTTTCAGAACTTTGACTTTCCATTTTAAAGTAATCTTATAAAAATAACCCAGTCAAGAAAACTAATTGTGCTAGTAGGTCTCCTGGGCAAAAGTTCTATGGAAGACTGTTAGTCAGTCAGTTAATTGCTATACTTGATAAACGCTTGGGTGATCATGATCCTTTCGAGACATAACTGATAAGATTCTTCCGCAGTAGGTTGCTCTTATTTTCAGCGCTAGACTGGTTAGCAACCAAGGCTATAGAACCTAATCTATTCAACTGGAGGGAGAAGAGATGGATTAATACCTTTCCCAATGGTGCGTAAATGGATGAAACGAATTCGACTAAACCAAAATCTTTCTGTTGAAGTTTTAGCCTCTTTCTCTCTGAAGTGTTTTAGTTAATAACCAAGCGTAAACTTAAAAATAAAAGTTGGAAATCTCTCTCCTATTCATGCGGTCGACACGTTTCTTCCTTCATTCCTCGCTCTATCCCATTCTTCTTAGACCTCGAACTAGAACCACTTTCCTGCCAACGATAGAGGAATACGCTTTCGTCACTGATGGAGCTAGAGTGAAGTGATGGAAGGGGTTTATGGAAGAGAAGGAATTTAAAAAGAGGGCCGTCTTTCATGCTCTACAGACTGTGAATAGACTCTGTTGGCATTCAATAAAAGGAAGTCATTTATACGACTTCGTGTCTGATAACGAGCTGGTCGCTAAGGCTTCGCGTTAATCCATGTATTGATTGCATCGGAGTCGATTCGAACAAAAGAAAATAGCCCTTGGCCAATGGAAAGTTAGTGAAGAGAGGCAAACGTGATTAGGCTAATCAAATATCCACACATTGAGGCACTGGTGAAAGGTAGAAAGGAAACGGATGGAGGTGCGACTCTAAACAAATAGATATATTGAAATGGGGAATAAAAAGAATAAGCATTGGTCAGAAAACGAATCTTAATGTAATTCAGAACGATGCGAAGCGGTGTTCAAATACGAGAAAAACAAACAAACAAATGATATAAAAACTAAAAAGAAGCAAACATTAAAAAATATAAGAAAATGAGCAAAAGTACAAACATAATAAAACTATGAGTGGGTGTTTTAAACAATGTAGTCGATTACGGTGAGTAAGGAACGAGTGGGATATTTTTTTATTTTTCTAATATTGCCCATTGGGAAAAAAGTGAAGGGATTTTATCAGAATGATCCGAATTCTTGTAAATATGATAGTTAAAGCTGATAAGGATTCTTAATACGATTAAGGCGATGAGTGCGCTGTTTAAAATACCTGAACACCATCTATGTATTTCCCCCCAAAACTCAGAAAAATGCAAAGAAAATTCTCTTTAAAAAATCATTTATTTCTACATTACACTTACAGTTTATAAATGTGCATTTCCGACTTTCCCCTTTCCTATCCTTATCTATCTAAAAGTTATTAAAATATCTGCTGTTTGGCCATGTATCAAGAATTTTTCAGCACCTTCTCATAGATAGATAGATAGATAGATAGATAGATAGATAGATAGATAGAACTGCTAAAATTTTCTCATTCCGAGAAATGTGTCGGAACCAAACATGAAGTTGCGGGAAATGCGTAGGGAAGAGAAAATTCAAGAACTCCTATCTATCTATCTATCTATCTATCTATCTATCTATCTATCTATCTATCTATCTATCAGCATTCAAAGAAAATGGTTGGTAAGGTCAATTATTGTTGTAATAATTATAAAAAATGAGTCCTACATGAAACATAATTGCGTCATTTAAGTCAAATTCCCTTCCTTATTTGATGTTATTTCACGAGTCTACAAATTTAAAGATTTAATGGAATCGCACTATACGCTGCAACAGCTGAACTTTATGTAAAAGTCAACCCAGAATTATTTCATCAAAAATATTCAAATGGTAAAAAAATGAACAACTTATTCAATAGAGGATTTTATTGTTTTACTTTTAAAATTGTCAATTATCTATTTGTAGAAAGACCTTAGTTAATCGCATTCCATTTAGACATCAAATGAAGAACTAAAGAATTTTGAAATTTTTCTTTAATTAAGATTAAATCAGAAAAAGAAATTTACATTTAGTTTGATTGCTACATTCTCTTTTATACGTTTTTCTCCATGCCATATAATTAGTTTAAATTTTTTTGAGGAATTATTTATGATTCATGTTTTTTACTAAAAGGTTGAAGATATGAAAAAAAAGAACTGATCTTTGGAATAACATGCATCAAAATAAGATGAAAGCAAAAGCAAATATCATTATGAAAATTCTCTCATATTCGCGTACAAATTGTTACAAAATGCTCACATGTTGAATTTGGGGTACTAGGTTAAGCCTGAATTTCGCAAAAAATGAAGAAAAAGTGACAAAAATTATCACCGTAAACAGAACCTTGAAAATGGATTATATAAATCCGAAATATTAGTAAACACAAGTTGTGAAGAAGACAGAATAATACAATAAAAACGAAAACGGAAAATAAAGAAAAATTAAGAATAAAAATCAATATTGAAGGGGGACAATGCAATAATACCTATAAGAAAATACCTATCTGTATGAAAGAATTGTGAGAAATTGGTCGGAAGATTAATAAGTAAGCTATCAAATAAAGCGTGTAAAAGTATCTCTTTCTCTCTCTCTTTCTCTCTCTCTTTCTCTCTCTTCCTTCCTCTCTCTTCCTCTCTCTCTCTCTATCTCTCTTTCTCTATCTCTCTTTCTCTCTCTCTCTATATATATATTCGCAAAGCATTTTTCTTAAGTTTATATGGTGTTTGATTTTTCTCTTTTCCTTTTCAATCGAAATCCGAGAAATTAATTGAACACTTAATTAGAACGACAATCACAAACAATAAAAACCTACAGCGAAGATTACTGAAAATCTCAAAAGCCTTCTCCTGCAACATATCGAAAGAATCCAAGTCAATACGCAACATCGATTAATAACCAGACACGAACAAACAAAAATCTACCCCCACCAAAAAAAAAAAAGAAGAAAAAGAAAAAAAAATCCCAAATTGACTAGACTTTTAATTTCTTATCAAAAACTCTTTAATTGTGTTGTCTTTCTCTTTAATTAGGTTTCTAATTAGACGGCAGATATCAAAAAATTATTTTCTTTGTCCCGGGTCGAGGAGGTTTTAATTAAACTGACAGAAGGAACAAGGTAGGTATAAAAAAATGGAGGATTTTTTTTGCTCTTCCCGATGAAACCCAACTATTTCCGGGTCAGTGAGGACAAGTGACCTTTTGATGAGGAAATAATCTTTTCTGCTGTACGTTTTAGCTCATATTCTGTCAATCAATTACTTGACATACGCGATACACGCTGAGGTAATCATGTCTCTTTTGAGACACGACTGACTAGGCAGAAGATTTTCGCGCAGTAGGTTGCCATGTTCTGCGGCAGACTTGTTGCCAACCAAGGCTATAAAACCAAACTTCTCATTCCGAGCCGATTTCATTACCCCATAATGCACATTCACATTTATCTTATTAGTTTATTTATAATCATTTCATCTCAAGCAAGAAAGTATTACCACTGGTGCTCAGGGGCTACATAATAGGAGAGCGAACAGAATGAGAAACGGGATACAGTGGGTGTCATAAAATGCGCAACAGAAGAATGGGAATACTGACGTGAAGACAGTGACGCGAGAGTAGAGCGAAAAGGGTGAAGAACAAGATATAGTGGGTGTCGGGGAAAGGATAAGAGTAAAATGGGAGTCAAGGAGATAAGAGATGGCAATTGCCATTGCATTTAAACTCTTAGAGATTGTAGTTATTAGAAAAACAAGTATACGGAGGGAGGTTCTACAAACAGGAAGTGTGAGAAAAATATTATAGTAGAAGAGGCGGTTACATTTAACTACTTTGTTAGTAAAAAGTTGGAACCGTGTTGCCAGCCTAGTTTATTTCTAAATTAAAACTAGAATTCTGATTGAATTTTATCGATACATTACATTTGTAATTTCAGATTTTGATAAACATCATTTTGCATTCCTTTTTATTAAAATATAAAGATTTGCTTACCGTCTTCATGAGGTTCTTTATTATATTAATATTTTGAAATTTCTATTTATTCATACATACGAACCATGCAATGAAAAAATATAAACATTCAGATTTTGTTCACTGCAAAAAGAAAAGATGCCACCCTTCTCTGTAAGAAAAATTAAAAAAAAAAAACAAAAACATGCAAAAATTCCTCAAAAGACAGTATAGGTTTTGTATCACAAGTAGACATCGAAGCATTTGAATAAAATCACAAAGCAAGTTTCCATGTTAAAAACAAAACATTATGTTCTGATGAAGGAGGAAAGTATGTTTTCTTGTTTTACCTGAACTACTTTCATGTCTGAACTCTGTAAACATTGAAATCAGAAAGAGTCAGAGAGAGAAAAGAGAGAGAGAGAGAGAGAGAGAGAGAGCGAAAGAGAGAGAGAGAAAAAAGAGAGACGAGAGAGGGTAGGGAGAGAGATGTGAGATTAAATCGCTTGTCTGATTACGACCGCCAGATGAAGTTGCTAAAAACAAGGTAAAAGTAAAAACACAACACCTCATTCTCTTTTGTTCACTTGTGGTCGCAGGATATCTTGATGATAGGACACTTCTCGTCCTCCCCACACATAGGAAAGAAACTCAGTTTCGTTTCAGTAACGTCATACAATAGCGTAAGCTTACTTGAAGCATATCAAATAATTCTACGAAACAGATGTCTCTTGACCGTTACCCTGCGACTGTGCGCAACAAAGAAAGGATCACCTTGAGACCTGGGACGTCAAGACGTTAAACACCTGCGGACAACTAGAGAATGTCAAGCAGGAGATATTCTAGGAATATGAGAAACCAGATGGCCAAATAATGGCGACTTCAACAGCGACAACCATAGGATACTATAAGCTGAAGGCAAAAATAATGAAAAAAGGAGTCGGCATAATACTGGACAAGGAAATGAAGAATTGTGTTTTGGGATACTGCCAGCTCCCCGAAAGAGTTCTGCTGGTAAAATTGAAAAGGGAGACCATTCAACATAGCAATTGTAGTCATATATGCACCAACAACACAAAGCACCGAGAAAGAAATATAATCTTTTTATTCCACACTAGAGAAGGCCAAGGCTCAATGTAAAAGCCAAGAAATCAGGATCATCATAAGAGATTTGAATGCCAAAGTAGGCAAGGAGAGGGAAAGTATGACAACTGGAAACTTTGGTTTAGGAATCCGCAATGAACAAGGAGAAAAATGGGTGCAATGGTGCATGGCAAATGACCAGGTAATAACTAACACCTGGTTTCAAGAACACCCACAACGGCTATGGACATGGAGAAGCCCAGAAGGTGACACAAAAAAACCAGATAGACTATATAACCATTAACAGCAGATTCAGAAATGCAGTGGTTCAAAGCAAAGCCTATCCAGGTGCTGACTGTGGAAGCGACCACGTCCCAGTCATATGCAAATTAAAAGTGAAACTCCGGAGATTAAAGAAGCCTAATGCAGCATCAAAACTGATATACAGCGCACTTGTGGATGACCTCAAACTACAGAAAGATACACCAAAAGCGTGAAAAACACATACGAAGAACAAACTAGGAAAGGACACTCAAAATGGCAATCGCTAAAAGAAAACAATACTGACATCAGCAAACATCATTGCCCCGAAAGAAAATAGGCGCAGAAAGAAAAACGAGTTGATGATGTAAGAGATTCTGGAAATGATGCAAAGGAGACAGAAAATGATATCAAGTCATGGAATAGAGTACAGGGAACTACACAAGGAAATAAGAAGAAAATGTAGGCAGGCTAAAGAGAAATGGCTCAATGACAAATGTGCAGAAAAAAGAGAGATTGAGCAGAAATAATAAAGCAGAAATGCATACGGAAACAAAAAAAAACTGACAGGACAAAAAGCCTGCTCTTCAACAGGACGTCTAAAATCTAAGGATGGTACAATCATTTTGGAGAACGATGGGAAGAATATATGAAAGACCTTTTCCATAACAAGAGAGAACAACCAATAATACGCAAAGATGAGGACGGACCGGAAATATTAAAGTCTAAAGTGGAATCTGCAGTCGCCAAACTGAATAGAAACACAAAGTATCGGGACCAGAGGGCATAGTCATAGAGCTGCTGACAGCCCTGGAAGTATTTGGTATAGAAAAATTACTGAAATAATAAATGAAATTTATAATAGTGGGGTTATACCAGATGATTTCAGCAAGTCTATCTTTATAGCACTACCTAAGAAGCCAGGAGCAAACGAATGCGAACTCCACAGAACCATCAGTTTAATGAGCCATATAACAAAACTGATCGTCCGAATCCTGATAAACAGAGCGAGAAGCAGAATCAGGCCAGAGATAGGCCAAGAACAGTGTGGTTTCTTTAAAGACACGAGAACAAGGAATGCAATATTTATGATTAGGATGCTCTCCGATAGGCCAATACAAATGAAGAAGGATTTATACCTGTGATGCATTGATTATTCGAAGGCTTTTGACAAAATACGCCACAAAGAACAGATGGAGATGCTCGGCAGCCTGGACATATTTGGGAAAGACTTGAGAGTAATAAAGAATATTTACTGGCAGCAAACAGCTTGAATACGGACAGATAATGAATTGAGTAGATATACAAAGATAGAAAGGGGCGTAAGACAGGGATGTGTCTTTTGACCGGATCTGTTCAACTTGTACAGCGAGAATATTTTCCTGGATTCGTAATCGGAGGCCACAATTTAAACGACCTAAGGTACGCAGAAGACACAGTGCTGATAGCCGACACAGAAAGGAAGCTACAAGACCTCCTACAGAAGGTAGCAGAAGAAAGTAACAAGAAAGGACTAGAAATAACCTGCACGAAAACTGAATGCATGGCCATAAGGAAAAAGGCAGCCCAAAATGCCAAATACAGGTCGGGGATACCAGAATCAGGACGGTACAAAAATTTAAATACCTAGGAAGCGTTATAACAGAAGACGGAAAGTGCGACACAGAGATCCGAAGGCGAATTGGCATGGCGGAGGAAGCATTCCGGAAGTTGAGTAAAGTATTAAGAAACAGGACAATTTCGCTAGAAACTAGGAAAAAAGTGCTGGATTGCTACGTACTGTCCATCCTTCAATATGGCAGTGAATGCTGGACAATGTCATCAAAGATGAAGGAAAAACTAGAAGTAACTGAAATGTGGTTCTACAGAAGGATGCTGCGAATATCATGGATCGAGCATGTGAACAATGATGAGGTCTTGGAAATGATGGAAACAAAAAGGAAATTAATACTGAGCATCAAGAAGAGACAGCTGAAGTTCCTGGGACATGCAATGAGGAAGGAGGGCCTTGAGAACCTGATACTAACAGGCCAGATAGAGGGAAAAAGATACAGGGGAAAGCAACGGATAACATATTTGAAGGACCTAATCAGGTGGATGACGGAACGGGGGTTGCCAGGAGTAACAGGAACAAACATACTAAGAGCCACAAGGGATAGGGAGACGTGTAGAACCATGATCGCCTACGTCCTAAAGGGACAGGGCACACAGTACTAATTTCCTTTTTGGTTGCCACTCTTTCCAACACTTCATCGTTGCTTGCATGCTCAGTCCACGATATCCGCAGCATCCATCTGTAGAACCACATTTCCGCTGCTTCCAGTTTTGTCCTCATTTTCGATGATATTGTCCAGCATTCACTGCCGTATTGAAGAACTAACATCACATAGCAATCCAGCATTCTGTTCTTTGTTTCTAGTGAAATTTTCCTGTGTGTTAGTATTTTACTCAGCTTCTGTAACGCGTCCTTTGCCATGCCAATTCGCCTTCGGATGTCTGTGTCACACTTTCCATCTCCTGTTAGAACACTTTCTAGTTATTTAAAGTTTTGTACTTGCTTGGTTCTAGTATCCCCCACCTGTATTTGGCATTTTGGGTTGCACCTTTTGCTGATGACCATGCATTTAGTTTTCTTGAAGTTCATGTGTAGTCCTTTTTTGTCTCCACCTTCTGTATGAGTTCTTGTAGTTTCCTTTCCGTGTCTGCATTCAGCACTGTATCATCTGCATACCTTATGTTGTTCAAGTTGTGGCCTCCAATAACAAATCCTGGCGTGTCATCTAGGGTCCTCAAAATATTCTCGCTGTACAGGTTGAACAAATCCGGTGAAAAGATACATCCTTGTCTTACACCCTCTTTCTATCTTTGTAAATCTACTGAGATCGTTACTTGTTCGTATGCAAGCCCTTTGCTGCCAGTAGAGATTCTTGATTACTCTGATGCCTTTCCCGAAAATGCCAAGGCTGCCGAGCATCTCCATCAATTCTTTGTGTCGTATCTTGTTGAATGCCTTCGCATAGTCAATGAAACATAGGTACAAGTCTCTCTTCATTTGTATTGCCCTTTCGGAGAGCATCCTAATCATGAATATGGCGTTCCTTGTTCCAGTGTCTTTGACGAACCCGCACTGTTTCTGCTCTATCTCTGGCCTGATTCTACTTCTCGCTCTATTCATCAAGGATTCTAACAATCAGTTTTGTAATGTGACTTATTAAGTTGATAGTTCTGAGTAGTTCACACTCGTTTGCACCTGGTTTCTTCGGCAGTGCTATAAATATCTACTTGCATAGGTCGTCTGGTATTATTCCACTGCTATAAATATCGTTTATTATGTCGGTAATTTATTCTATGCCATATTCTTCTAAGGCTATCAGCAGCTCTATCACTATGCCGTCTGGACCAGCTGCTTTGTTTCTGTTCATTTTGGCCATTGCAGCTTCCACTTCGGATTTTAGTATTCCCGGTCCATCCAGCTCCTTGTGTATTCTCTCCTGTCGCAAAAAAGATCCTTTATATACTCTTCCCATCGCTGGAGTATTTCCTCTTTCTTCAATATGATTGTTCCATTCTTGGATTTTATGTATCCTGTTGAGGAGCAGGTTTTTTGTCCTGACAGTTCGCTTATCTCTTTATGCATCTCTTCTTTATTGGTCCTGCTCAGTCTCTCTACTTCTGCGCAATTGTTGTTGAGCCATTCCTCTTTAGCTTGTCTGCATTTGTTCATTATCTCCATGTGAAGTTTCTTGTACTCCATGTCTTGGCGTTATTTTTTGTCTCCTTTCCATCATGTGGAGAATCTCGTCGGTCATCCACTCGTTTTTTTTCTGCGTCTGATTTCCTTTGTGGCTATGTTGTTCGCTGAGGTCACCATCACTTTCTTTAGTGAATTCCATTTTGAGTGCCCTTTTCCAATTTGTTCTTCATATTTCTTTCTCGCGCTGTTATTGTATTCTTTCTGAAGGGTGAGGTCATTCACAAGCGTGTCGTATTGCAACCTTGGTGATGTGCTGGGCTTCTTCAGTCTTCGGAGTTTCACCCTTAGTTTGCAGATGACTGGGACGTGGTCACTTCCGTAGTTAGCACCTGGATATGTTTTGCATTGGACCACTGCGTTCCTGAATCTCTTGTTTATAACTATGTAGTCTATTTGGTTCTTCGTGTCGCCTCCTGGGCTTCTCCATGTTCATAGACGTCGTGGGTGTTCTTGAAACCAGGTTACGTGGTCATTGGACCCATTTTTTTCCTCGTTCGTTGCGATCCCCTAGTCCAAAGTTGCCGGTCGTGTCTCCTTCCCTATCCTTACCTACCTTGACATGCAAGTCCCCCATTATAATCGTAATTTCTTGGCTTTTGCTCTGAACATTGGCACTGTCCAGTATTGAATAGAATGTTTCTATTTCGTCCTCCGAACTTTGAGTTGTCGGCGCATAAACTAACATAATAGCTATATTGAAGAGCCTTCCCCGCAGTTTAACCAAGAGGACTCTCTCTGAAAGCTGACAGTATCCAAGAACGCATTTCTTTACTTCTTTGTTTAGTATTAAACCGACCCCTTTTTCATTGTTTTTGCCTCCTGCATAAATTATCCTGTGGGTGTCGCTACTGAGATCTCCATTATTAAGCCATATATCAGTCTGGAAAGGCGTTTGTCATAAAGATTAGACGTGTGGGCTTTACACACATAAATATAATAGTATGGATTAATAATCCGACAGATTTTTATCACCTTAAATGTTGTTATTATTATTGAATACTCGTATTTGAATAGGCATTCCTTTTATATCTTAAATAGTATATTATTTATTTTCACCTATCGGTTTTCCAAAGAAATATCTTTTCGGTCCACAGACTAAATCTTAATAATAATGCCACTTAAGTTAATACGGGACTGACAGTAATGCCATAACCCAGGAAATACAGGCCACTCGAACACTGTAGGTTTGTCAACAGCTCGTTTAATGGTATACATATTTAGATATTCTATTAATACTGATCTAAAATATATCCTGTATAATGTTCGACGACTATGACTAATGTTTTTCATTGAATTAAGTGCATTTATAAGAATGACCATATGACCATATTACTTTGAAATACCGCTTGTCGTAGAATAAAAGAAGTTGAGGCTGGGCAGTACTCAGACGGAGAAAAAGAAAACCATATGGTGGCTTCGCACCTAGTGAGGATCGAATCACTACTCAATCGCAATGATTATAACGAGACAGGCTTGCTTAATCATTAACCATTACACATACACACACACACACACACACACACACACACACACAGACACACACACACATATATATATATATATGTGTGTGTGTGTGTGTGTGTGTGTGTGTGTGTGTGTGTGTGTGTGTGTGTGTGTGTATTGATTGATTAGAAAAAGTTAAAATTTTACAAGATCTTACGGCCATTTCAGCGAGTAAAACTAACATCGGCGATCGTAAACATTACGGTAAAAGCCATCTTCTTTGATATATATATATATATATATATATATATATATATATATATGAGGGCCGTGTTGATTTCAGTGTCGATTTTTGTATGTACATACGCTCTATACCTGATATTGATCACTCTTACCCCTGAATAGCTTTTTTTATAATCGTATCGCCCCATGCAAGGTATTATACTGCCACTGTTGTATAGGAGAAGAGTTATGAGAAGGAGTGACAGAATAAAGGGGATGTCAGGAAGGGAGTAGGAGAGGGATAAGAATACTGCAGAAATAAAAGGAGAGCATGAAAGGGAGGATGCAAGTTAGTGAGATAGGAGATGACTATTGACTACATTTAAATTATTGGAGATTGTAGCTGTCGGGGAAGCAAATAAATAAAAGGAAATTCCACAGGCGGGAAGTGCGAGAAAAAAAAAGCTTATTGAGTAGAATTTGCGTTTACATCTTATTGGTTTCACAGTCAAAGGGTGGTACCTAGTTGCTAATCTTGTGGCTCGAGTATATTCGTATATAGGGGGCATCAGTGAGCTAAGTTTATCAGAGCAGAAGCCGTGAAAGTACTTGTAGAAGAAACACAGGGAAGCGACACTGCGCCGGTAAGAAAGTGACTGTATCCAAGTTGCCAAGTCGGGATCGATCACATTGCAGATTCTCCGCTGAATTTTGTCAAGGGCCACTAGGTGTATAGCAGGAGCACTCGACTAGATATGGCAGCAGTATTCAATGCATGGGCGGATGGTAGATTTGTATATGTGCAGAATGTCACTCCTTAAAATTAAATTTTTATCATATATCATATATATGAATTTCCTTATAGATATAAAATAGCTGTTATAAAATGCATGTGATTAATTGAAATGTATTTTAAGTAACAGACATATTATAAAGAATTAAGCAACAGAACACAGTTATGAATAATTATTTCGCAACCATAATTCGCTTTAAAGAATTTTAGAAAATAATAGAGCAATCTTCCTTATATAAACAAAAATAAACAACAATTAATTGTAGTCATATCGTGAAATAGACATATGATAAATAAGTTTATAAAAATATACTTCGCCAGTATATATCACTTAACGACCCAACAATTCATACATTTATCATATACTGTAAAAATTCAATAACGTCTAACAACTCAAACTTTGGGTCTCAAACATCATTCCTATTAAAATCAATAGTATTTATGAAATTTCATTTTATCTCAAATATCAATAATAATAAAAGCGTTAAATTCTTATATTAGCCGGTCATGCTCCATAATCTGTAAAAAGTAAACTTAATGCAATTCGTACACTACATATTGATCATTACATTAAAAATAACCAAAGTACAACAATCAACATTACACAAATATTAATTTTTAAAAAATAATATATAGCACCCAATTCATTGAAAGACTAAAAATATTCTAAGTTATTTTTCTACAAAGATTTCCAGCATTCTTGTTGGCGGTCTGGTTGTATTTTGCAAAATGAAGAGATCACTTTCACCGACGTTGTTCTTCGGGACGCCTTCCATGTTATCCAACCGGAATGACGCCGTGTGGACTGTTTGTAATTCCTCTCATATTTCACCAGGAATGCAGTTTACAAGTATTGTCGTTGTTGGCAACAAGGGGAATTGTTCTTTCTACACAGTAAAACTTCAATTAAATATAAATAAATCTTATTTAACCGACAGTGATATGCTCTGTTTATTTTCCCTCAAAAATCGTCATAAATAATGTTTTAAAATTCATCCTACATTGTTCTTGGCTGAACAGTTACATTTCCACATCCAATATAATATTTTCAATGGAGTGGTTCTATTTAGAGAGCAAGCTCGCTTAGGTAAGTAAAAAGATAAGTACACAAGTATCTTGATTAAGTGTGTAGAATACACACAGATTTTGAAAAATGTTCGTTTAGCCATTTTAGTAGCAGAAATAATCGCTTATGCTTTTAGCTGTACTGACGTTTGGAGTAAATCTATCTATTGCTTTGCAAGAGATCACTTGTTTTGTTATGCCAAGAACTTCGTATTTTTTAGCATTCCAAGAGGTTATACTTTTTGATCGCTCTAATTACTGTCCATATTCAGTTTTGATTTCTACACAAAAGCTGTAACAGCTTGCCTTTCTTTTAAATATTTTTTCTTATAAAGGCAATATTAAAATATTATTTTTTGAACAATATTTTTTAGATTATTTTAAAATGATAAAGACAGACGGTAGGTTACACGACTAAAATATTTTTTGATCTGTTGTAATACGGATGGATTTCTAGAACTGGATATATTATAATATGAATGATTTTGTAGAATCTGCATTAAATCAGTTTCGCAATTGTAAAGAATAATTTTATAAGAATAACATTTTATTTCTAGGAGCTTTCACGAAAATAAATACATAAGTTCCTACTCTGCGAAATGCTGCTGTCGAATATAAATATTTTATCTGCGTATTCTTAGTGAGAAACTTTTAAAGTTTTGGATAATGAAAAATTGTGACACTTACCGTCTTGTTGATATTAGATGCAATTTTTAGGGACATTAAATTATTAAATCGATAGAATGATAATTAGTTGCTGATCAGTATAAATCAAAAGGTATTGGAGTCTTGCTGCAACTCTACCTGTTGCTACGCCATCATTTAAAATAAAAAATTAAGGCACTCAGTAATCATTTTTATCATGATCTATAAAATCACATTGACTTAAATATTCATGTTTGACCGTCGTTTCTTTGTAGCTATTTATTTTTAATCTATTACTAATTTAGTTAAAATGAATCTCCCATTCACATTTGTCTAACGGTGACAATTTTGATTAATGCTATTTAGAAATTAACATCACTTATTGCAGTTTTATAGAATCATTTCTTTAGTCCAGCATCCATTTTAGCTCACACCTGTCAATCCTTTGCCAAATCTAATGTATGAATGTGTATCCACTTGGCCTGAATGTCCAGATATAAATTTTTCTAAGTTTTAGTTATTTTCAGGTTCAAGTTCAACAACTTTCAAATTGTTTATTAATGAAAATTATTTTACTAAATCAATTTTTGCGTTTTATCATTTCTTAAGATACATTGAATGAAACTTTTTTCAGAAACTTTTCTCTGATAGCTATTATGGACAAAACAGTAATCTCTCTGGGAATAAGCCGATTTTCATACTCTAATCAAAAGCAGTAAAAATGTTTTCCTAAAATTGATGCAGGAGACTAAACATATTTTGAAAACTAAATAATTTCATTCGATACTGGCAATTTAAAGTTATCATTTTTCATCCGGAAATTGAATAAAGAGAAGACAATGCATAGAAAACTACGGTTGTTAAAACATTCTCAGTTTAAGTAAAAGGTCGTCATTTTTAAGAATTTGCACTTATAGGCTAATTAAATTTATTATCAGTAAATTAAACGTTCGACACCATTAACAGGAATAATTTGCATAATTTTTTCAGAAATCAATATTATCTCTCAACTTGATTGCAATTAATACAGGGTGCTGTTTAAGTGCTATTGATTATCCGTTAGTTTTGCCTGCGGTGAAAGATTTTTACTTTAATTCAAGCTCATATTTCCTTTATTTATAAGCAGAGAGATTTTAAAATTGTACATTTGATTTTGCAACCTTTTTGCATTGTTTGAATTTTGAGACGACTTGCTGTTATTGTTCTATATATTATGCTAATTTATTCGTCCGTTTTGTTGTTTCTACACAACATTTCAGACGATGTAGTTTTTAGCCTGACGAAATATGTCTAACATTTTGAAATGAAGAATTTTCATTATTATATATTTCTTCCTTGTTATTTTAGTTTTAAGCAAAAAGTCGGAACCGACTTGGTGAAAGGTTTGCATTCTGACCATGAGACCCGGGTTAGAATCTCATCAGAGTCTATGTTATCTTGATGCTATCGGTCTGGAGGGGGTGATTCCTTTGGAAAGTAACTGAAAACTATGAACCCAAACGTTGGGAGTGAAACTGGGCGGACAAAACCCTTTGGCCGCCGTCGATGGTTGTGCTATTACGAAGTCACTAGTCATCGTGGCCTAGGGTTTGAGCGTTCTAACCTTGTTGTTTACGCTAGAAAACGCGAACTTTTGCAGAAACTGTAACTAAGATCTGCTCAGCATAGTTGCTGTATATATCACAGCTCTGTAGATGTTGAACAAACACAAACGTACGTAAGTAGGCGTCTGCAACGTGAATTAGCTAGTCGAATAGACGGGCATCCTTGGATAAGAATGGCTGCGCTATTCTTATAGGATCTTTCTTAATAGTTTGTTTTTTGTCATTATATATGTTCATTATTCCTTATGTTTTGTTTTCTGTTTGATTTAAAAAACTCTTAGCTTCTATATTCTTTGTCCTACCTCAACTCTGCATTTCATATCATTGTCTTTTTAAAAAGTTTTAGTCTTTTTTTCTCTTTGATAATTATTACGGCTATTTTATTTCCTATTTAAAATAGCAGTTTGTTTGATACATTCTTTACTTTTCTTGAATTGTCTGGCATTTTTAATTGTGTATATTCCTTATATTTTGCATTTTATCTTAAAAATGCATTTCGTATAGAAATTCTTTGGTCTTTTGCAGGTATGTGATGTTTGTGTTTCTTTTCTTAAATTTCATAGTGTTTTCTTTTACTTATTCGTTTAGCATAGGTGCCTAACGTGTACACATTTGAAATGCTCATTATTGTGGGTTGAATTTATTTTGGGTCTGATTTCTCGAATACATCTAGAAATTAGACCCAAAATAAATACGAATAAATGAAAAAGAAATGAATTTCTGATGCTTTACTTTAATTTTCTTATTTCGCACATTAACAGAATAATATTTTTGATACTATTCTGAAGACCGAGTTTGCATGCTCTTTGAGAAGATAAGAAATACAACTTCCCCATGAAAGTGCCTCAAAAACGCATCGGTTGAGATGAGGTGTTAATTAACAAAGATGAAGAAAGTATTCTTCAGTTTTCTCCAGTCATCACGAATGGTAACACTCTAAAAGAGGTTGTTTGCTTTGAACGTCTGTTGGGAATAAATTTCATATCGGGCTTCAAATGGAACACATATAAACGATTAATCGCTAATGACGCTTGGAAAATGGCAGGCTTCTCGTACAGCTTTTCCCTTTCCAGCAAGGACAGAGTGGATAACTGTTTACGCGTCCTAGTGGGCGATATCTTATTTTCCACGCTTCAGCCTTTTTACCCTGTGTCGCAATCCTACTTCTATTCTATTGCTACTTCATAACAAACGCGCCTTATTCTTTGGCACCACAGAGTGAAATAATTTTTATCTCCCTACATATTTAATTGTTAGGAAGGATGTTTCATTCAGACATCTTTGTCCAAAGAATTTAAATTTTGTGGAACATATTTTTGTCAAAATTTTCCCTGAACAAAATTTAGGCTTATTCATTATCTATCCTTCATATCTTCATAATCGTCACTTCTTACTTTCTCTTCTTACGTTCATATAATACACTTCTATCATGAGTGTCTCTTGGTATTTTTCTTTGATGAACGTTAGTATAAAAATGTATGGAAGACTGTATTGAAGTTCAAAGTGGAATTTCCAAATTAACCATATTTCTGTCAAAAAGCAATGAGAATTTCTAAAAGCATATAAATATTGGTTTTCAATTTACGTATATTTAGCCCATTTTAGTTTGTAAGTTTTAGGCACTTACCATTGGTGTTGCATGCTGAGGTCATCCGCCTAGGCCAATATTATCAAGAAGTGACCAATCGGCAATGGTGAGATATGAACATAGTTACGCTAACACGTTCACTTCAATATAATAATTAACAAACATAAACAAGCCAATTTTGTCTCTTCCTCTATCGGTAAACAAGTATATTATATTTCATAAAGTTTGTTTATAAATATATGTGTATTCTTGTCATTGTCCATGTCAAAATGTCAGGGTTTGGTTCTATTTCCGTCTGACATCTCACTATCTAAGTACTTTCTCTATATCAACCAGTTTCTTTCTTTTTCTCTCTCTCTCTCTGTTACTTTTTCCTGTCTCTTTTCCCCTCTATCTGGTCTGTTAGTTCTCCATCTCTTCTTTCTCATTGCATGTCCTAGGATTTCTCTAGATTTCTCAATATATTTATATCTATCTATCTATCTATCTATCTATCTATCTATCTATCAGCTAGATAGATAAATATAAATTCACATGTGAATGTGAGATATATATATATATATGAATGTATTGCAAAAATATCTATCTATCTATCTATCTATCTATCTATCTATCTATATCAGTATTTTGTCTATATCAATCTCACTATTTTTCTCTATTTTTCTGAATATATCTATATCTATCTCATACAGCCAGGCTTTTAACTCTCTCTCTCTCTCTCTCTCTCTCTCTCTCTCTCTCTCTCTCTCTAGATATCTATGCATTTATCTGTTAAGCCATCTCAGTATTTTGTGTATATCCATCTCTCGTTTACTCTCTCTCTCTCTCTGTATATTGTTTAATATATCCATATCTATCCAATAGATACATTTTTATTTCTCTCTCTCCCTATCTTCCTGATACTCAGTATTATTATCCTTTTCCTTCCCATCCTTTCCAAAACCTCACCATTGCTCACATGCTCACATGCTCGATCCATGTTATCTGTAGCATCGTTTTGCAAAACCACATTTCAGTTGCTTCAAGTTTTTCTTTCATCTTTGATGATAATATCCAGTATTCACTGCCATATTGAAGAACTGACATCACGTAGCAATCCGATACTCTTTTCATTGTTACTAGCAAAATTTTCCTGTTTCTCAATACTCTACTCAGCTTCTGGAACGCCTCCTTTGTCATGCCAATTCGCCATCGAATCTCTGTGTCGCACTGTCCGTCTTCTGTTAGAACACTTTTGGTACCTGCTTGATTTTAGTATCCCCCAGCTGCATTTGGCATTTTGGGCCGCTCTTTTTGATGATGACCATGCATTCGGTTTTCTTGCAGTTTTTTGTAGTCCTTTCTTGTCACTCACTTCAGCTACCTTCTGTAGGAGGTCTTGTAGTTTCTCGTGTCTGCTATCCGCACTGTATCATCTGCGTACATTATGTTGTTCAAATTGTGGCCTCTGGTGACCAATCCTGACATAATATCTAGGGTCCTCATAGTAACCAAGTTGAATAAATCAGGTGAACAGACACATCCTTGTCTTACACTCCTTTCTATCTGTCCGTATGCAGACAGTTTGCTGCTAGTAGAGATTTTTGATTACTCTTATGTCATTCCTAAATATGTCGAGGCTGCTGAGCATCTCCATCGATTCTTTGCTGCGTATTTTGTCGAACGCCTTTGAATAATCGAAAAAACATCGATACAAGTCCTTCTTCATTTGTATTGTCCTTTTGGAAAGCATCCTAATCATAAATATGGCGTTGTTTGTTCCAGTATCTTTAAAAACCCTCACTGTTCTTGTCCTATCTTTCTCCTGATTCTGCTTCTCAAGATTATTATTTTTGTAATTCTTTCTGTGCCGAATTATTTCAGGACTATCAACAGCTCTGTTACGATGCTGTCTGGCCCAGCTACTTCCGGTTCATCCTCATCTTTGTGTATTATCGGTTGCTCTCTCTTGTCGTTGAAAAGATCTTTTTATATTTTTCCCATTGCCGAAGTATTTCCCATATCTCCAATATGATCTTTCCATCTTTGGATTTTATACATCCTGTTGAGGAGCAGGTTTTTGTCCTGTTTTTTATTTCTTCATGCATGTTTGCTTTATTAGTCCTGATCAATCTCTCTATTTTTGCACATTTGTGGTTGAGCCATTTCTATTTAGCCTGTCTGCATTTACTCCTTGTTTTTTGTGTAGTTTCCTGTATTCCATTTCATGTTTTGTAATCATTTTTCTGTCTCCTTTGCAACATGTCGAGAATCTCTACAGTCACCCACTCCTTTTTTCTTCTGCGTCTGATTTCTTTTGGGGTAATGTTGTTTGCTAATGTCACTATCGCTTTCTTTAGGGTGTCCTATTTTGAGTTTTTTTTTCAATTTGTTCTTCGTATTTGTTTTTCACGCTGTTAGTGCATTCTTTCTACAGGTTGAGGTCATTCATGAGCGTGTTGTATTGCAATCTTGGTGCTGCACTAGGCTTTTTCATTCTCTGAAGTTTCACCCTTAGTTTGCAGATGACTTCGACGTGGTTGCTTCCACATTTGATACTTGGATAGGATTTGCATTGGACCACTGCATTTCTGAATCTCTTGGTTATGGTTATGTATTCTATTTGGGTTTTCGTGTCGCCTCCTGGACTACTCCATTTCCACAGACGTCGTTAGTGTTTTTGAAACCAGATGTTAGTTATTACCTGGTAATTTGCTGTGCACCCTTAGACTTATGTTTCTCCTCGTTTGTTGCGGATTCCTAATCCAAAGTTGTCGCTGGTCTTCCCTTTCCTCTCTTTACCTATCTTGGCATTTAAGTCACCAATTATGATTCTAATTTCTTGGCTTTTACACTAAGACTTCGCATTATCAAGTATGTAGTAGAATGATTCTATTTCTTCCTCAGTGCTTTGGATTTTTAGTTTATGAACTACCTACTATAATAGATATGTTGAAGGGTCTTTTTCTCTGTTTAATCAAGAGGACTCACTCAGAAAACTGGTTGTATCTCAGAACGTATTTCTTTATTTCTTTGTCCAGTAATAAGCCGGCACCTTTTTCGTTATTTTTGTGTCCTGTGTATATCCGTGGTTGTCGCTGCTAGGGTCTTCATTGTTAGGCCATTGGTTTCGCATATTCCCAGAATATTGATGTTCAGTCTGTTCCTCTCCTGTTTGACATTCTCGAGCTGACCCAGTTGTTGAACGTCCTGAGGTTCCATGTGCCTAAGGTATTTATTTGTTGCACACAATCGCAGGGTGACGGTACAGAGACACATGTTGCTCATGTCGTTCCTTCCCGGGCGAGCAACAAATTTTAGAAAAAATATCCCCTTTACGCCGTTGGTGCTAGCAGTCGCTAGATGACGCTCAGGTGACACCTGTTGCCCATGTCGATCCTTAACGGACAAGGAGTTGCTTCCTTTGGAATTAACCCCATTCACGCCGTTTGGTTTGATATATGAATTTTGAAAAGCCATGTTTATGCACAGGATAGATAGTGAAGTGGTCTCATGTTGTCTTCTTCATGGTGTTTAATTGAGACACGACCTCTCCTTAAGTGTTCCTCCACCCTTTGTAGGTTTAATAGCTCTTTCCTTTCTTTTTTTCTCACTTATTTTCCTCTTCAGTTTCTATATCTTTTGTATCTTTCCGTTTGCTCTTTCTTTTCCTTTTCTTGATTTCTCATTTTATTTTCTGACCTTTTCTTCCCTCTTTCTTTTCCACATTTTAATATCATTTACTTTAATATCATATTTATTTTCTAATTTTTTTCGATAAAACGTTTATTATAATCATTACAATGAGACATTGATCTTTCAGTGTCGAGACAAAATATACAATGTTGTAGTAGTTTGTAGTTTAACATTTTATATATTTTTTCTCATTTTTTTAAAAATATATTCTTATAGATGCGTATTTTTATCGCGCTTTCTCTCTCTCTCACTCTATCTGTCTGTCTGATTATTTCTTCTGTATCAAGTATCCATCTTTCTCTGTATATTTTCTCAATATATTCATGTTTTCAATAGATAAATGATGTCTATCTCTCTCTCTCTCTCTGTGTCGATATATATATATATATATATATTTCTTTTATATCTATCTAGCAGTAATTTTTCTATATCCGGATCTCACTTTTGCTATCTATTTTTAACAATATATTCTTATCTGCCCAGTATTCAAATAAACCTTTTTACCTATCTATCTATCTATCTATCTATCTATCTATCTATCTATCTATCTATCTATCTATCTATCTATCTCAGTATTTTCTCTATATTAATCTCTCTCATATTCCCTTTCTCTCTTTCTATTTATCTATTTATGTATCTGTTAAAGCTGATATATCAGATTCCTCTCTCTCTCACTTTCTCTCTCTCTCTCTCTCTACGCACATGTGTGTCAATTTGAGGACAGTGCAAAGGAATGGGAAAGAGTTTGATGAGTTTAATGATGATTACGACGGTAAAGCAGCCCAGACACTCACTCTGATAATTCTCATGAGAAAAGAACACACGAATATGATAGTGAGATACAGTTCATAATTAAAAACTTTCCCTCCAAGTAAATTAGGTCCATAGACATGGAGTTAGTTCTGCCCTCGGTTAGGAGGGTGGCTGCTAGAAGACCCTATGTCTGTCAACAATATGTTGCACCATACTACACAAACATGTGAACTCAATTATTGCGGTCAGATAATTTCTGCAACCACACCACTCCTTATATCTGGCCACTGAATTCCCCAGACTGCAACCTCCTTGATTATTATGTGTAGGGTGCAGTTGAGCTAGAAAACAACAAAACTCCTTATAACATCAAATATGAACTGAAGGCAAACATTATGGCAACGTCCATCAACTTAAAAGAGATGCAGAAAATTCCGAAGTCGTCTGGCGGCCGTGGCTGAAGCCAATGGCGATTTTATTGACTAAATTTTCTCTCTATATTTCAAGAAATTTTTGTGTAATTTTAGTTTATATATTTAGTAAAAAAAAGAGATCTATATCTTATTTTCTTTTTTGAATAATTTATACGACAATTTATTCAACGCATCCACTGTGTGTGTGCATATATATATATGCACGCACACATAATATATATAATTTCTTAATTATTTTTCCTTTACTGTTAGTTGAAAGTTCATCAGTTTGTATTCTAGAAAATTCTAAGACCAAAATAAATCTTGCGAGACCATAAAATAGTGGCTACTACCTCATAGAACTATTTAAATTTCTCATCCAAATACCAGTTAGTAGAACAATTGTTGATGCGTCTCTGTCCCGTCAGCCCGAACACCACAAACTACCTCACCTGCTATCAGCGTTTATTTCACTCTCCTTCAACACAAGAAAAACATGGGCCGTCTCCTCCCACTTTCTTCTCATTTTCCGCACGATCTTTAAACGCCGGAAACATGATGCGACTCCTACCCTACATCCTGCCTTCGCCGCCACTATTAGCCTTAGTTTTCACAACCCCACACACTTCCTGTGATGCCTTTCTCTGGCACGTCTATGGCACTATCGTCTGCCATTTACCAGGGGCAGGCGACCGTGTCGACTCTTGTATGACATGTTTGCAAATTGCTGTAGTCTGTGTTTATTCATGTAGACACTGCTTCTCACTTCGTAGACTTTGGTGTCTTTTCTTTCGCCAAGTCTTGTCTTCTGAAGAAATTACGTCGTTAACGTCCAAGCTTAAAGTGGCATTCTTTCATTGCACTAAGTATGAAGAACATGAACTTCACAACCAGTATTTTTCCTTATTGTTGAAATTGTTTTTCTTCTCTCGAAACGGACGTTCCACATGATATTTTCCCAAGTCTGGCTACATTACAGAGCTAATTTGAATAATTTATTTTTCCATTAATAATTTTCCATTAATAATTTTCCATCAATATTTAAAGAAGACGCTTTCTCCGCCCGCAGAAGACTAAAAACTTACATGGCATAAGTATTTAATTCATTGTGTGTTTTTACAGGCCAACACATCCATACGGGTTTTGCAGGTGATTCTGTTTTCTTTTTTTTTGTTATCGATTCCTGATCTTTAAACTGGTTGTCTAACAAGGTTAGAGAACCAAGTTTCCCCTTCTATTTAACTTATGCAGGGGGTAGATTCATATTTTCTAAACAGTATTTGTGTTGAATGAACGTAATGAACTCGATCGGGATTCGAACTCGGTTTGCCGCCCTCTCTTTCCAATGCTCCAAATTTTGCCTTTCTCGTACTTCTAAATTTTTCACATTAATTTTAATCGTTAGTATTTGTAACCATCTTATTATCGATGTGACTCAAACTCCCATCATGTTTCCTCTAAATGTCAATCTTACCGTGTTAACTGCCCTTGGCGTATAAACTAACAGTACAGAACAAGCTCGCCAAACAGGAATATACTTTTTTTTTCTGTGAGGAACTAACGTAATAATGTTTGTTTGCATACGTAAGTAGTGGTAGTAGAAATAATATCAAGAATAGTATTTTGATTATTATTTGAAGCGTAGTAAATTATTATTGAACTTGGTTACTACGTTTATTCAAAATTTTAGTTTCTTTACATCGCGACGACTATCGAGCGTCGAAATATGTGTACTATTGGTTCTTAAATATATTTAAAATAAATCAGTTACAAAACTGAAGAAACGCTTATGGAGCGTGGGTTTATCTTATAATGTGAATTTTCAAATTATTCAAAACCTGATAGATACATTTACTACAGGGAACAATGTCTTTTGTTGATCAGCTCAACTATTGCATCACCGTGAGGTACAAATGCTATAATGCCAAAGTTAAAAAAACAAAATCAATTTTTCAATGACCCTAATAATGTCTAGAAGAATAGCTAAAAAAGCAACTATAAAACCATGGGCAATCCATGAACTAGACCCACTCAGAAGTTATCATTTCAGTCATATAAATATCGATGATCTTTGCTTAATTTGGAGTTCTAATATTTGAAACGTGTAATAAGTGTGATTGCACGCGGGAAACGATGCCAAATTCATTCATAAACCACTGCTAATTCAACCGCTTAATAGATATGATTTTGATATCGTACTTGTACAATATTTACATTAACTGGATCCAAACGTTTGTTATCATTCGGATCATATAAATTTTCTAACATGGTAATAAATCTTCTTTTGACAATATTTACACTATTTAGAGTCAAACATAGGTTATCATACTGTTCATATAAATGTCGGTTTGGAACAATATTTACGTTAACTGCCCAGCTGGATCCAGACATGTGTTATTCCGTTCATATAAATATCCCCTTTGATGTTATTTACGTTAACTGGATCCAGGCACGAGTTATCATTTCGTTCGAATTAATGTCGCTTTTGGGTAATAGTTATTTTAACTGCATCCAAACATGACTCACCATTCCACTCATATCAATTTTTGACATTATTTATGTTAACCAGATCAAGATATGTCATCATTCAAGTTGTATAAATATCGCTTTTGGTATCATTTATTCTAACTCGATCAAGACATGGTTTTTAATTCCGGTCATATAAATATTCATCATCTTTGCTTAATTCTTGTGCTACTTTAGATAAAATGACTTTAATATTTCTCTTAATAGGAAGAAAATCAATATTTTTGCTAACACCTCATATAATTGATTTTTTATTGGCTCACTTAATTTTGAAGGACCATCAATTGCAAAAACAAAATTAATCACAAGCTTAAACATGTCTGAATCCTAATTCATTTGCATAACGCAAGCCAAAGCTCTATTACAAAAGATTTTTTCTTATTCTCTCTGCCGTGTCTCTTCAGGACGTAGGCGATCATGGCCTTCCTTGTCCCTAGTAGCTCTTAACAAGGTTTCTTTTGTTTCAGCTCCCAAACCCCGCTCTGCCATCCATTTTCTCAAGTCAATCAAGTATATTATCTGTTGCTTTCTCGTTTCTCTTTCCATCCATCTGACCTGTGAGCATCATTTTCTTCAAACCTCCCCTTCCTCATCGCATGTCTCAGGATCTTCAGATATCCTTTTTTTTCTGATGGTAAGTATTAGTTTCCTTTTCGTTTCTATCCTCTCCATAACATACCCACATGTTCAGTCCATGGTATTCTCATTATCCTTCTGCAAAAAAAAACTACTAGTAAATAATTCTTAGCATTTAACAACGCTGCTAACCTTTCCAGTTTTGTGTACTATAATAAAGAAGTGCCTTAATTGATCTATTAATTGTTGTAACACACATTTTCTGTGCTACATTTACAGTTTGTTTTTAATATAATGAATTCAGTTTGAACAGTTTTAACACTGTTTACATTTATTGAATCCAGACTTGTACTCTCTTGCACAAAGTTTACTAAAAATCTTTTGTCTGATCAAACTTGAATTAATGAAAAACTGCTTCCTTATTACTTCATATATACATATGTGTGTGTGTGTGTGTGTGTGTAGTAGAACGTTTTCGATCAAGATGTGAAACAAATAATGGCAGAGACATGACACGCAATCTCGATTTAACTTATGAATATCATAGAACTGTGAAAACCGTTAAAATTAATCTAAATAAATGTTCTTGAAGGCTCTATTTGCTTTTTTAACTTCTTTTAAAGACTCTAATTGCTTTTTCAACTCTTTTTCCTATATATTTTTACCCGTATGGAATATATAAAAAACTACTTTATTATCACTCTCTCTCTCTCTCTCTCTCTCTCTCTCTATATATATATATATATATATATATATATATATATATATTGATGCGTACAAGTCAGTCATATTGACATCCCTAATTTATGGTGCAGAATCTCGGATTCTGTACCGACGACACATCAATCAACTTGATGCCTTTCACATGCGTTGCCTGCATATGATGTGCTACAGAAAAAGGGTGATCGCATTAGCAACAATGAACTGCTGACTAAATGCTGCATGACAGGTATTGAATCTATCTTAATGAAAATCCAACGTGGACAAAACATCTTTTTTCGCATGAGCAACAGTAGACTTCCAAAACAACTTGACTAGTTAAATAACAAGTAATTTGGAAGGCTACTCTTTATTAATGTTTGTCAATGTATGCGTGACTGTGTTTTAATTTTGCGTTGTTTTTTAGAGTTTCTGGCGACAGTTGATTTTTGTTTTGTTTTGTTTTGGTTTTTTTTTTGCTGTACAAAATTATAGCGCAGAATCTTCAAATATTTTATGATTCTTCGGAAAATTCTGGCTAATATCTTAATTCTCATTAACGTTTGTAGTTGTTCCCTCATGCTGAGCGCATAACACTATAATATCTACATGGACAACCTATATTTCCAAAACAACAGAGTAATACAAAAATAATAACGCCGTTCGTTCACAAATTCTGTGGGAGAACTCATTGGAGCTCCTTTACCCGTAGGATGGTGCCTCCCCGAGTCACAACTTCTCTAACCAAGCCGCTAAATCCATAGCAAGGCACCATCCTACGGGTAAAGGAGCTCAGATTAGTTCCCTCACGGAGTTTGTGAACGAGCTGCGCGTCATTGAGTTTAATTCTTCATCACCAGGGCCCGTGGTACAGTTGGCATGACATCAGCTTAATAAGCAAACTGTCTGGGTTTCAATTCCTTGTATTGGATGTGCACTGCTGAAGAGTCCCAAATATAGGACGAACTGGTCGTCCAGTGCTTTCTATATTCTGCTGAGGTCGAATATAAAGCTCGATGAATTACTTAATGTATATATACAATATATGTTCTTTTTAGAACATAATATCTGAATGTTTTATTTTATCCAAGCGCTGTCGGTTATACTCTTAGTCATTATAAAGGATACATTTTATTTTGATTTTAACTGAATATATAGATTGTTTTGTATATGTATGTACAGTTATAAGAATTTTTTAAATTCCGAACCTTAAGAGAAGATTGTGGTCGTGTTTATACATGATATTGAGTTACTTTTGTCATTTCAATAATGCTTTCATTATTTTTAGCCTTTTTATATGTAGATGATGCTAATATATTTGAATTATCAACTAGTATGCTACGGATAGAGTTTGGTAGGTTGTATGTGTATGTAAATGAGAACTAAGAGAGCTATCATCAGCGATTTCTAATATGAAAGATTTTGTTATACATTTAGTAGTATCACACCTGTATTCCCATCCTTCTCTGCTTTCTTCTCTGACACCCCCTTTAACTGATTCGTCTTTCTCTTTACTCTTCTCCTATCTGATCTTTTTCTCTTGCTTGGGGTGAAACATTAAAAAAAATTCAATGTAATTATTTACGAATTCAGAGTGATTACAGTTCTTAAAAAGACATGTAAATTAGTAAAAAATATTTGTTCTATCTAGTTAATGTCTTTTATGATTTATGTCCTGAAAAGAAAAAACATTATATGATCACATGAAAAATTATATAACTTAACCTATAGCAACCTGTCGGTGATTATTAACGAAGATTGCATATATATATATATATATATATATATATATATATATATATATATATATGTGTGTGTGTGTGTGTGTGTGTGTGTGTGTGTGTGTGTGTGTGTTATTTGGCATTTAAGAAGAAAAAGTATAGATAGATATATAGTCACCCTCAAACAGATCTGTTTTGCTGTATCACAGATCATCAACATACTAAGACAGCAGATTGCTTGTAGCCAGGATTTAAACCCAAACGAATTTTCATCAGTTCGCGATTCTACCTCTGTGCTATTCGCGCTCGGTAGAAGAAGGCGAACTTCTTCCAATGAGCTCAATAAGGGTGTGAGGGCGTAAATACTATATATATATATACTATATATATATATATATATATATATATACATGAGCGAGAGAGAGAGAGAGAGAGAGAGAGAGAGAGAGAGAGAGA
Source organism: Ascarosepion bandense (assembly GCA_037127315.1). Classification (NCBI taxonomy): domain Eukaryota; kingdom Metazoa; phylum Mollusca; class Cephalopoda; order Sepiida; family Sepiidae; genus Ascarosepion; species Ascarosepion bandense. Next base: position 2,507,086 of record JBBBDQ010001536.1, read on the forward strand.
GAGATGGTAAAATCTTTGAAAATGACAATGATCGATAGAGAACGGTTGAAAAAAACTTTGACATATTGTCTAGACACCAAACATCATTTTTAGTTAATTTGCAGGTACTGAATCTAAAAATGACATTACTCTTTCTTTGTTAGCTACCGTTTTTTTGTACAAAATGCCTCCTTTTTTTTAACAAAAAAGAAGCATTTTTGTATTTGTTTTTTCTATATATTTGTATATTGACCGTTGGTAATATTTTTCAAAGTAAAATCGTAGAAACCTCTCAATTCGTATTTAAACAAACAAAAATTTTCTGCTTATTGTTTATTTTCATCAAATCTTTTAACAAGCTAACAGCAGAAATAAAATCTTCGTGAACATACGAACTTTGAGGAAATGTTCTCTTTCTTGATTGTCTGTCATATTCAATGTCATAATTTAATACTCCAGCAGTCGTCAGCCATCATTCGTTTGTTCCACCGTCCCTGGCAGCGATCTTTCATTGTTTTGATATCCTGATGGAATCGTTCTTCTGGCTCATCACTAACATCGCCAAAATTATCCGGAAATTTATAGAGATGGCTATGAAAAAATTAACCTTAATATTCATATGAGTGTATTACTGATAATGTTTATCAGATAATTTGGCGATAAAGTAGAAAAAGTCTATACTTTTGATGCAAAAACACCTATTTTTATAAAAATAGTTTATTTCAGGTGGCTCACATAAATTGCTCGGGCTACCTGAAAACGACCTTTATTAACTAAATATTGTTCCCAGCCAAGATCATAAAGTGATATTTTTTTATCTAAAAATGAGCAATTTCAGTAGAGCTAAAACGGTGGCTAACTATGAAAATCTAAAGTCATATTCGGAATCAGCACCATCAAATTAGCTAAAAAACGTGTTTTGTTTTTGGCACAAAAGATCATGTTGACTAATGTTATTATTCATATATTTTTATGTAGAGATATGTAATAGTTTAGTTTAATTAAGTTTAATTTAGTTTAAATTAAGAAGTTAGTAAAATATTAGGAAGATTGCTTTGCGCCATTATTAGAACTTATGCGTCTCCCTTGTACAATTTTCCTACCTCAATTTGCCAATATTGGGCCTTAGATTACGCTGTACTTCAGAAATATACGTAACTGTCTTAATTTCGTAAGCAAAGTTAACAATCACATAAACAAATGAAAGGTCTTGTCTTGAGTTTTGTTCGGTGACATAAATAATACTAAATGCTCTCTTGAGCTTCGCGTGTAATAGAATTGGGTTGGGGATGCTCATTAATTACGTTCTACGATCCATCAATGGAACATCAGTATTGTTTTCACTTTTTGCCAAAGAAATTGTTTCACTAACTGCAAAACTATCACAAGTACGTCTCAATGCAAACTGCCGAAAATAGCATAAATAACTAACAATATATATTTTTTTCTTTTTTCAGTTGTTTTATAACAACAGATTGTTTGGGTCTTTTTTTCTTGCATTTTTTCCCTTTTATTTTTGTATGTATGTTATTTTCTTCTTACACGTTGACCAATTTTAAGAGACTTGCTGGAGACTTGCTTTGGCAGATAGGATTCTTAAAACAAAAAAGAAATTGACAAACTTTTTACTTTTCACACACACACACACACACACACACACACACACACACACACTCCCTCGCTCATTTATCCTAAGCTTCTTTTTACATCCGAAAGTATTTCTCTATAATTCCATATATATAAAGTTATCCATTATCGTACTTAGTAAACGATACTGTGATTAATTAACAAAATAATAAAGGCACGTGCATTAAAATCTTTAAGCTTACACAATTAACAAAATCTATCTATCTATCTATCTATCTATCTATCTATCTATCTATCTATCTATCTATCTATCTATCTACACACTTGTGCAAATTAACGGAAGCAAAACGAAAAATGCATTTCTATGATCTATCACACTTTACCTGACCACGTATACGTCACTTCTTGGCATTGTTGTTCTCTTCTAACTGCATTCTCATATACGATGAGACAACTAACAGTTGAAAGGCTGGCACCAACAATATTGCGATTTCTCTGTAAGACTTGTCAGTGTGTTTGTGCAGCGTTACAATTTTAGTGCACTTCCTTGGAGTAACGTCCATCACAGACAATATCATATATACATGTATCTCTCGCTATCACTTTCTTTATTCATCGTTCACTCACTATCTAAGGCATTTTTATGGTAATTAGTTCAGATAAATTCATAGATGTATCATTTGGGTGTTACTATTTTGTTACCTCACATCCCGTACCAAAATATGATTATCACACACATTTGAGTCAAAGCCAGATCAGCCATGCAAAATATTGACACATAGTTCTCAATGTCCTACAAGAGTATAAGGTGTCTCTCTGGAAGTTGAACTATATCTTCAAGAGATCAAATCTACCACTTCTATTTTTCTATCTGCTACAGCTCCTTACAATTTCCAGCATATGAATCCTTGTACTATGTCAGGTTTGTGCCTATGTTCCCTTTGGAATAGATTACTGTATTAATTTATTATGTAATTATTTTGTCACAGTTTGTCTTAAATATCTTTGTGTTGTGAACATTATCGTTGTTATGCGTACTGGCGAAGTGTCCCCAACAGCAGTCAACGTCGGAATCTTCTGCAATTTCGGCATGTGACTCTAATAGGCCAAAGAAAAAGGGATCTTGGGGCTACGTAGTCTTTCAGGAAAGGTACGCGCCCTGCACTAAGAAAAATGCATATTTGTTCTGAGGCCGTTACTAGCAGGACATTACCCCAGCTTACAACCGACAGGAAAACATGGCGGCTCATTGGTATAAGTAGGGACCCCATGTAGAAGGATTTCAAAAACATCCAAATTTAACTTAATGTCCTTGCTTGGTTTAATAGCATGTGGGACATCCTGCTGGAAATTGAGAACGAAGCTAAGAAGTTGGCGGGTAGCGTAGTGACGACAAAGAATAACAAAAAGAATAAATAGGCACCCGGAGGTCAAGGGTTATGCTACACGGCATTTATTTTAATCATTTCGACGCAAGCAAGGCAGAACTGCAACTGGTGCACAGGGGGTTACAGAGAATCCGAGATGAGAAGGAGGAACAAGTTACAGGGGAGTCAGAGAATGAGTAATAACAGGATGAGAATACAGGTTTGAAGAGGGTTGCGTGAGAGTAGAGTGTAAAGGAAGAACAACATGATGCAAGGGTTGTCATGGAAAGGATGTTTGCATTTAAATTCTTGGAGATTGTAGTTTTCAGGGAAGCAAGTATACGAAAGGGAATTCCACAGGCGGGAAGCGCGAACAAAAAAGCTGATAGAGTAGAAATTGCGGTTACATTTGACCATGTATATTACAGGATAGACTGGCTGTTTTCTTATCCCGATTTGCACTAGTTGAGGACTAGTAAACAGGCATTGTGACGGTCGATTACATCCTGCAACCATAATAACATCTCCGACACACTATCTTCTCATGGCCGGAATAACCTAGTCATTATTTAAGGTTGTTGTTTCCTCTGCTGATCTTGTAGTACAATAGAACAGTTATCTAAGGCGTCACTTTGGAAGAACCCAGCACCTACACCAGCCATACCAACAGCAACATAGCTAGTCACACAAAATTAAGCAACACCAAAAGAAGCAGTGGGAGTGCAGAAAAGTCTGGTCAAGCCCTCAGTAACTCCCAAAGATCGTAAGGATGGGAAAAAAGTTGGTTACCCCCTACTCTCCAGCAAGATATCCCACCAAAAAAGGACGCATCGCCGTGGAAGACGGCAACAAAAACAGCAACTGCAACATCCAAAGTAGCAGCACAGAAAGGACCACCTAAAGAGCGGCAACAAGTGCAGCACAGCAGCAACAGTAACATCAGTGGCAAGAGCAGTGCCGAACGGTCTAGCAGGTTATTCCTCGGTTCGTTGAACTTTCATCGCCTAGGAGGCTCTTGTATTAGGTGTTTGTGGAAGGGACGCTAATGATCCGTTTTCTGAACGACTCGACTGAGTTGCCTTATTTCTGGTCTTGAACGCTCAACAAGCTGTTTACCTAGCGATTGTTTGGAAAAGACTATTTCTTAATGACATATCCTTTAGAGAGGTCTTGGTGGATTTGTGATTTGACAGATCGTATTGAACTCGAACTTCTGGTGTCTCGCTCACACGTTCGGTAATGTGTCTTTTCCGTATTCTGGGGTGATACCAATGTTGTTTCAAAATTGCTAGCCGTGGCAAAAATGGTTTTATGGACGTCACAAATGGAGAAAGTTTTGCGATACAAACGCAATTTTTATCAGGATCTGGTCAGATTCTATGGGCATCAACCCAAGGTAAAGATCTGATAGAAAGTGTTTGTTGTCAACATATTTTAGCAAAAGATAGATGCAAGTGGCAATTATTATTATTATTATTATTATTATTATCATCATCATCATCATCATCCTCCTCCTCCTCCTCCTCCTTCTTCTTCTTCTTCTTCTTCTTCTTCTTCTTCTTCTTCTTCTTCAATTTTCCATATCTTCTCTCCAACCATCATGTTTTAGTCTTCTTCCCTCTTTGTCATTTGCTTTTATTCATCTTGTTCCGTTCTCACTTTCACATCTTTCTCTGCCGATTAGCCGCTTATCGCTTTTATTTTTTCCTTCCTGTTGACGCTTACATCCATTATAATTGCACTACAAACCATAGCTATTAACACGAAATAAACAGCGATTGCAAAACCGACGACATTGTGACGTCATTTCTTTGAACAAAACGTTGCTTTTTCTTCTTGAAAGCCAGAGCTTATCTCTTGCCTTATCGCTTTCCTTGGAATTCAGTATGTTTTCAAAAGAAAATTGGTAATCATTACACACGCACACATTGCAGCTCGTTCTTTTATTAAATAATTTTGAAGCAAAGTAACTGTTCATAAAAATAAAGAAAATCACCTTAAACAAAAAAGCGTGCTTAGAGTAGAGACCATGCCTTATCTGAAAAGTCTTTACTCAAATATGCGTTCTACATTAATATCTATAATTTTGTAAAGAATATTGAGATGTTTGCATATTTCGTTTGTTGACAGAAAATTCTAACGATCAACGTTAGAAAGAAAAGAAAGTAACCTATTCCCACGCCATAATTCCCGCTTGTAAAATAAACGGGGCTAATTAAGCTGTGCTGTATTGGTGAAGTTTGTTGCCATATGTTTATAATATAGACATGTTAATAACTGAAATTAGTAAAATAAAAGATACACCAGGCAGATATGTATCAGGACGTTGGGTTCTTTACAACCTGAGATCCATAAAGACAATATTCTAGTACGACACATTCTGTTGATAAATGGATCAGTCTATCATTAAAATGGTAAATGGTTAGATGAAGTACATGTTTTTGATCTGTATTCCCAATATTGTATCAAAGATTTACATTTGTCTGTTACATACAAAAATGTCCATTTCTCTTTGTTTATATATTTATGTTTTTATTCAAAATCAATAGCCGATTTACTTGTGTTCTACTTCAGAAAACAATAGACATCTGTACCGATGCTCTGTAATTAAGTCATCTTTCTTCCCCTTGTATTCCTGAATCTGTTTTTATTGAGCTTATTTAGCTTGCGACCAGGTCTATCGAATTTATTTTCAATAATGTGATGTAAAAGAAAACTGAGGTGATATCAAAAAGTAGCTCTTTCATGTCATGCGATGACTAACATATTCGTGCTGTTTTATGAGCGAAGGTTGTTTACTAGTGCAAAGTGACCCACGTACTGTATACACTTTGTGAATGACACCTTTTGTCTTGTTTAATAACAAGTTGGAAACTGGCGTCCAGCGTCGGGGTTTCATTATGAAAGGAATGTTTATCCTTTTTGGGTTTGTCGATACAAAAGCAAACTTCTAAGTTAGTTACATCTATGTACCGAAAAACAATCTTTATTAGATTATATACCCGCTGGGATTCATTTTGTTTTCCTCTATTGTGCTCCAATGTTTTACGAATAAGTTAAAACGGCAATTAGAATTTATTAATAAAAATATTTTGCGATAATAGCTATTCTCTGCCGGTGATACAGTCTAGTATTAAGGCTTAAATTGCACATTTTCTTAAATCAAAATAATTTGGTCACAAAAAAATGCCCTGTGTATCTTAGATTGCCGGGGTATTCGCGTGAATTGCTGTGTGTTTTACTAAACAAATCTCTTCCCGGGTCAGGCAATGTTAACTTTTGTGTAGTTTCCACAGAACGTTCTTGTCTTGAATTTAAAAAAAAAACGGAGATGTTTTTCATCCTTCTCTGATGCCATACTCTCAGTTTTCAGCAGATCACATTCCAACTATAACTTAATGTACTTAAAACAATTTACATTAAATCAAGACAACTATCTTCATGCCAACAAAAGAATTGTTTGTTAGAAATTAATGTAATCTATTTATTTATTTATATACCTAACTCAATATATAACGAGTCAGAAGAGATCACCGGTTAGCTCATTCTATAAGATTTTGGGGTTTTCATTTTTTTCATTGCGTATTGCTTACTATTATAGTTAAAATTGTCCTCATAATATCATTTAATTATATAAATCGATTTTATTGCATTAATTAAATGTTTAACCCATACGGGCTTCAAGAAAGAAAAATAATCGGTGGAAATGTTTAAATGCATATTAGTAGAAATATTTAAAATTGTCAAAAGAACGATAAAACGATATAAGCAGATGAACTATGTTGGATTTTCACTGCATATATTTGCTTACTTGAATAATATTAAGTCCTAAAAGAATTTGTTAGTTGATACTTAGAATTTATTAATAAACATTTTGATTAAACTTATGCATATAACCGAATAAACATAGAATATTTTGAAATAATAAAAACTGTAATAAAAAATGTAATTAATTTAATGTTGTTTTATTGCAATTAAAAGAAATTCTCTATTTGCCTTCAATTTTTACCGTTTTCATGGTTGTACATAAATACTTTGACTACAGAAAACATCTCTTTCAAAAAAAAAAAAAAGAAAAATTAAATAATAAGGCGTAAATTTTGGGTGGTTTCTATTAATGCTCTTTTAAAACCTTGCCATTTTTTTAAACAAGGAATGGATTTTCAGATTAAAATTTTGTTGTAATCATTTCTGTGGATGTCTGATGCACTGAACAAATTATGATTGTTTTTACATTCAAAAATTGTTTGAATTTCATTATTACACACTGTTAACTACTTTTTTCTTTATCGCTTCTATTCTTTTCAAGACTATAGCATGTTAGACAAAATGTTTGACAGTACAGAAATCTCTCTACCACTCCATTCATCTTTGAACATCTTTGTATTTGACAATTTTAATGTTCATATTAACTGCCTTAATCATTCAAAAACTACTAATGTTATCGATATTCAAACTTCAATTTTTCAGTTGCTCAATCTATCAATCAAATATTAGATTTCTTCGCTCGTTTTACGAATAATTCCGAAGAACATATCTCTTGACTCGATTTGAAACTTACCTTCTCTTCTGACACTTCTTGTACATTGCAGCGCTGTCCCCTTGTCAATTGGGGTCACGGTGTAGTGTCTATATTAGCGTCGTACCGATTGATTTTCTTCGCGGTGGATCATTTTTTCATTTTTTCTTCTGATAATTGTTCTTCTGGGGATTTTTCCTAAGGGAACTGCCACTATCGGGGCTTTTGTGCTATATAAATGCCATTTGAACCACATTCTTCTTAGTTTACACTGGGGTGTTCAGCCACTATAGTCTACACGAATTACTCTATCAGGCTATAAGAACGTACACTCTTGTGCAAATTAATTGAAACAACTGCTTTAGTTTCCTTTCATTCACTATACGGTCATTTTTGGACCCACTGGAATTACAGGGAGTAATCGATTTCTGTTTTTTTTCCTCAGATTAGCTCATTTGCAGTGGTGTGTAGTAACATGAACCTATTTTTGTTATATATGATGAAAATTGTTTGGCCTTGAAAAATATTACGTTATCTGTGTTTGCATCAGATTTTTATCACGACCTGACACCATTGTCTCGACTGTCGATTAGTTGTTCTGCGGCTTTTCAAGGAAGCGTACGAAAATTGTAGCGCTGTATGAACACACTGGCAGGCTTTACAGAGAGATCGCAGATATTGTTGATGTCAGTCTTTCAACTGTCAGTTGTGTCATCGAGACGATGAAACAAAAGTGTTCTATCAGTCCAAAACGTAAACGAAAATGCACTCAGAAGAGAAAAAACAGATACTAGGAAGACATTATTCGTTTTGTTTCAATTAATTTGCGTAAGGTGTAAGAGCTCTAATCACAACTGATGCCTATTTGACCCCACTCATAATAATTGCAAATGTATTCTCGGAGAGGCTAAGACATTGATTACTGATAGAATGAGACACAGTTTAGCTTCTTACATTTGGCTCTCGTGACTACTGCTCTTTCTGTACGAGAGTGTGAGATAAGGTTAACTCATCAATCCCACGTCTCTTCAGTCATTATAATCTTCTGTTGATATAGAAGAATACTTTGCTCAAAATTTCTTTTCCAACTCCACTTTCGACTCATCAGAAGAAACTTTACATGCCTGACTTAGAACTGAATCTCTACTATATATGTATATAATTCCGTCCATAGTTTCTACTGTCATGTCCAACCTTAATCCCCATAACGCATGTAGCCTCACTAGTATCCGTGAAATTGTCCTTAAAAATGGGCTCATCAACTGGTTAATCCAAGCTCAACAATAAATATCGTGCTGTTTCTTGTTTTCCAGCTTGTTAGAAATCTTCTATGGTTCATGTTGTTAAGAACTATGGCGAAACCTCAGACCACTTGAATTTTTGAACTCTTAGTCTTCTACCTCTTTTCGGTAAAGTACAAGAGACTGTAAACAAATGCAAATTGGTTAGGCCACTCATTAGGTCTTCTTTTAGACAAACAATATAGCTTTCGCTTCTTGGTTACCCACCGATGTGTTGACGGTTGTGGCTGAAAGTGTTTTTCAAGATGATTTTTTCTTTGATTGAATTATTCCTGTAAGACCGCATCCTAAATATTGTATTGAACAGCCACACACCTATATATTTTGAATTAATATGCCAATCCTACAGGATTCAATCCTTGATTCGAGCCTACAATTGTTCCTTATTTTTATCAATAGCCTTCCCGACATTATCGGTTCCCGAATCGGTATCTATACTGATGACACAACTATTTACTCCTATCTTAAAGGTAAGTCTGATAGATTCGACAAAATCAATTTGGCAACCGACCTCGAAAAATGACACTCAAATAGTGAAATGGGAAAAAACAGCTTGCTAATCTTAACCCCTCTTGAACAAAACTGCTCTCTTTTAATCATCGTAGAAGACATATCTGTCTTGTACAGCTGATCATAACTTCCAGGAGAACTTCTCATTGCACCTTCTCGTTCTAATATTTTCAATGACATGAAGTGGGACTATTACATTAAATTAATTGCTAAGTCTGCTGCTAAGTAATTTTGTTCAATTTTTCGTTCTAGACAATCTTTATACATTTAAAATCAACTATTCATGAATGTTATTGTTAGATTTGATTTAATGCCATATATCTCAAGATTCTTGACAACAGCCAAAAAAGTATCAGCAATGTTATTAGTTCTGATCTGGCCTGAAGGTTTTAGTCTCTCACTGCCATAATGTTGATCCAATGTGTCATTTTTATATTATTGTAATCATTGAGATGAGCTTTTCTCTTTGGTACCTTGAGTTCACATACTTAAGCGTAGTACTAGATCGGTCTCGTAATGTTATTAATGAACTTACTAGATGCCTTTTTTAATTAGTAAAACTTTTATTTTATTCATTAGTAATCACTCCTCCTTTTCTGGCGAGTCTGTCAATGTACTGCACTTGGTATTTTTACGTTTAGAATCAACTTCTAGTTTATCCGTACATTTCCTTTTTCTGGAAATCGTACTTGTACGTTGAAATTATTCTTAGGGGTGTACGTACATAAAAAATATCATACAGTAATTATGATTATAACGACTTCTGCGTGCCTATTTTTTCCTTTTATCATCTTTTATCATCTTTCGATTCCTGACATTTTTATGCCTTCTTCTCACATTTGTTGTCCATCATTATGCACTCTGAAAAATCCATTTTAACCAATCTTGAAAAATGTAGTGTCCTTTTTGTTATCCGTTCTTTTTCTTTTGACATAATAACAATTTGTTAAACACTGATTTAAATTTTCTAGCGAATATCAGTTCTGCCGGCGATATGTCTGACGGTGTATTCGGATATGGGGTTATTCGATATAATTTCAAGAATGTTGCTGTGCTTCCTTGCTCACTTTTTCGTTACTTGTTTTTTTTTTTTTTCGAAGCTCTCTTAAAAATGACCAGAAACCATTCAGGTAAAATCAACAAGACCTTGGGTAATATAACTAGATAGTGATAGGTTTAATGGAGATATCTTTGAATTGTGTAGCATTATACGAGACTATGACATCCGGAATAACATATCTTGCAAACAGTTTATGTAAAAATTCACTGTCACCGTAGAAATTGGTTGTTGCACTTACAAAGCTCAGATCATGTAGTAAATTTACCCACTACCACAAGATACCACATGATAACGTGATCTGGCTATTTAATCTGCAACTTTGACCACGGAGTGTAAGTTTTTGGCTAAGGTTTTATTTTTATGTTAGGTGATTTTGCTGCCACGGCACAATCTCTGCAGGTATTTACTAATATTCAATGTGTTTATCTATTGTGGTTCAGTATGCATAGCTTCTCATAAGTGATTTTATCCTTGAAATTTCTAGATGTCCACTATGACATTCATTTAATATCAGCTTTTGTAATATACAATATATTACTACTCTTTGTGAGAGAATCAATATCCCGTCACATAACGCGTAAGCCTACAACTATGGATTGCATTCTTTCTTACCTCTTTTAGTTGCTTTCTTTCATTTCCACAATAAACACATCTTGCTATGCTTTTTTAAAAATTCTTCCAGGGTAAATGGTAATTTGCGTATTACATTACATAATATATTAGTAATTTCTATTTCACTTTTTAATGCACCAACAACAGTGCCTTCAAACGCTTCAGTATTTTTGTATCAATCTTGAGAACTCATCCGCATCTTTTTTGGACAGTTGGTATTCTATCTTAAAATCGTAATTTAATAAAGTGGTAGCCGATCGTTGTAATCTATTCGCTGTATGCGTAGAAATTCCTTGTTTCAATTCATAAATTGATAATAGACGTCAGTGGTCTGTCCGTAACCGAAAACTCCTTCCGTGATATATTTGTGAATTATTTTTACTAAAAATATAACTGCTAACATCCCTTTTTCAATCTGGCTGTAGTTTTGTCTGCTAGTAGAAACGAACACAAAGCATGTGCGACGGCTTTCATATTACCGTCATGGTATCTGTATGAAATTACTGCTCCTCTACTGTAATCGTAGTACGCTAATAATAAGTCTGACGTTAATACTTTTTATTTCATCGAATGCTTTTTGACTCTTATTAGTCCAGTTCTATTTTACTTCTTTTCTAAATAAAATGTTAAGTAGATCTCTCAAATTCTGTATATTAGATATATAAATTTGATAAGAGTTTGCTAGTTCCAGAAAAGCTTGTAACCTGGTCATGCATTTTGGGCAAGCTATATCTTTATTGTAATTGCCTTCGTCGAATCAGGTAGACGAGCATTTTTGTCAATGGTTTGTCCTAGGTTCTTAATTTTAGGAAAAACCAATCCTCATATGTCCTTACTGAGTGCGAATCCGTGCTCTCATATTTTTTCAAAAGTTGTTTTCACTTGCCCAGTATACATACTTGCCCAATATACATACACGTTTAACCAATTTCAGATAAGCCTCTGCATAATCACAGTCTGCAAGCATGATATCTATAATTTCTCGAATATAGCTGGAGCTACTTTTATATCAAAAGTATGTCAATTGAACTTATACAATTCCTTATGCGTATTTATAGTTGTTACCTCTAAACATTCTTATTCAACCTGTATTTGTAAATATGCTTCAGAAAAACTTATCTTTGAAAACACTTCTTTACCCTTTTAACTTTACAATTTCTTTTCTAAAATTGGTAATGGGCGTTTATGGGTTTCTAAAACACTTGTTTAACCCTGTCGAAAAGTCAGCACACGATTTTTTCTTTCCATATTCTGCTAGTGTAATCTATTTTGAATTATTATTCTTTTCAATTACCCCTATTTTTTTTCAAGACCGTCTAATTTTTTGTTAACTTGATTCAATGCTGCGAACGGTACATTATATTTCTGTTTATACACTGGTGATGAACCTGTTTTCACTTGAAATTTCGCTTTGAATTTTGAACACCGACTCAACTCATTCGACAGAAAATACGGCAACATTTAAACTTTCACTGCTTTATTTATTAAGTTCGTCGCTCGTCGTTTGCGTTTTGTAATAAACATTTATCGACAAATACATAAGCTCAAATAGTTCCATCCAGTCAGTGATGAATACGTTTGTCGTATTTTTAAGTCTTAGCTTTTACACACTTATAACTGAACGGCACGTTACAAGTCATTTCTCCCATACAAGATAATTTCTCATCTGAGACACTATTTGCGATTTAAGAAATTCTTTCTTATGTAGACTTTCTAATTTATTTCCATGTGGCTTTATTCGTTATTGTGATATCAAAACTAGTGTCTAGTAGCATTTTAACATTCAGATTATTTATTTTCATAAATTTTCTTTTATTTTCGGAGGTTATTATTTTCATCGCAACATTGTAAGAACTTTTCTATGAGAATTTTTTCTGTGAGAATATTTCTTGGTTCAATTTTACAGTTCAATTTTTATGTGCATTTCAAATTCGTAAAATGTCAGTCGTCTCCCCATATAAAAAATAGATTCATTTTACGTTTTGTACATTTTTCTTTCGTTTTTTTTTTGTATGCATATATTTTTCCTGAATTTTGCCTCAGATTTACGATTTTAGGTTCAATATTTCCTGTAGTGTAAGTTTATTATCCTGTTCAACTTTCGTTAGAATTATCGCTTGTATTTCTGCATCTTTTATTTGCCGTTAAACTTTGAACGAAAATGAACCATTTATATATTCAGTTAGTTTAACCTGAATCTTTCACACTCCAGATCAACGATTCCAGCATATATGTCAAAATCTTTGTCTTCTTTTTCCGTCAGATTCTAACGAGTGTTGATTAAAGAGCGTTTGTCGCTAAGATGTTTTGTTAAAATATTTACTGTTTTTTAATCAATTTCCTTCATATTTGAAGAGTATGCTTGTTTTTAGCTCATTTTTAGCTCAATTTTCAACACAACCCAAAGAGAAAATAAAACTAATGTGGTTCAAACTGTCGTCGTGACTGTTATCCTGTGCGCCAAAGCAACAGTTACTTTTCCTAGATTATATTCTCAGTATGAGTTTCCATATTCTCATAACTCCTGTTATAACTTGTTTTCCAGCTGTTATAATAATATTAGTCTTGTGCACTGTTTGTGACGTATTTAAGAAATATTCTGAAGCTTGACTTCTACGATCATTTAAACGTCTAGACTAGTTCATTTAGTCAGCGTGGTTGCGTTATTTATTCCAAAGCAATTTCTGATAGGTCTTCTAATTTGTTATTCAACAATGTAATTAGGACAGTTATTATTGATGAGAGTGTGTCTAATGTTATTTTTGTTCAATGTAGAAAATATTTATCGTTAAACTTTTCGTTAACTAAAAGTTAACTTTTGCACGGTTGATTAAATTTTGCATAATAGTTGTTTTATAATAGGGCATTAAATTTTATATTTGATAGTGCACATGTTTATGCTAGTTAGTTTTTTATATGTGGAGGTAGTAACGGTATTTAGATTATTCGGACTGTTGTCCTCATTTTGGTTGCCATTTGTACAAGATTTCAGTCGTTGTACGCTCAAGCCTTCTTCAGGTGCTAGGAATTTTGACTGGCCTCGGATTTATTTTAAAGAGAATGTACCAGTATTCCACTAGATAACTTGACGTAAATGTTAACTTTCTGCATACAAACAACACACTTCGAATTGGGATCAGACATATATTGTCAGGATAAAGGCTTAGCAATGGGCTCGCCATTATCACCATCAATGGCTAACATATACATAGAATACTTTAAAGAGATGGCATTAGAATACACAGGTCTAAAGCTAACTCTATGGCTGAGATAAGTTGATGAAACCTTCATACTCTGGCTACACCGGGAAGAGATCCAGACGCTACTGGACCATGTGAACTCAATAAGATCATCGATACAGTTCAATATGGAAAAGAGAGTAACATCAAAATGACATTCCTGGTTGTGCTAACGACTCGAACAGAGGTGGAGTTCAAGGCATTCGCATACCACAAGCCAACAGTCACCGGACAATACCTCAACTTCAACTCTCACCACCCATAAAATGTAAAGAAAGGGATCGTCTACTGCCTGCAACATCGAGCAAAAGTCATAAGTGGCGAATAAAAAAAAAAGACGAAAAGGAAATGGTCAGTATAAGCAGTACCCTACAATGTAACAATTATCCAGCGTACATAAAACAACTCCAACGAACATGGAAGGGAGGGTGTGCAACTCTCAGCAACAGCCTCGGTCTGTCACCTTACCTAAAATGGTTATCGGAGAAAACACAAAGGATATGTAATCCATATCACATCAGGACTATCTTCAGAAGTGGTTCTACGCTTTGCATGTACCTCTCCCGAGTAAGACACCTAACAAGGAGGTAAAGACTAAGGACTGTGTGTACAACATTTCATGTAGCTGTGGAAAGAAATATAAAGGGAAAAAGGCCACCCCTCTTAAGGTAAGAACATTGCAACAAGGGGAGACAAAAAAAAAGGCATACTGCTCACATAAGGAGTGAGAAAAAGATGCACCGCCTCCTGTGGGATGAAGCTGAACTAACAGATAGATAACGCCACTGGAAACTACGTAAACTTTAGGAATCAGCATATCTACTTGGCTACAAAAATCTCCTAAGCCGGCCAAACATGGTGATGAATACAATATGGGAATCAGTAATATGAAATGTCGGAGAAAATCATTAGTGTCAAAAATTGCAATATGAGCTCTGGTAAAAAGATACTAGAGGAAAAACATTAACATCAAAAGTAGCAATGTGAACTCTGGTAAAAACTACTAGAGAAAACCATTAACATAAAAAAACTACTAGAGAAAACCTTTAACATCAAAAAATACTAGAGAAAACCATTAACATCAAAAATTGCAATATGAACTATGGTAAAAACGATACTTAACGTTAAGTTTATAATTCCCAGAAATTGAGTTGCCTTTAGGTACACATGGATATAGATTTGGTTAGTTCCACCTGACCCAAAAGGTTGTGAGTTCAATACCAATTTACAACACTTATAGAGTCAAGTTTGAAGATAATTGATGTTCTACCAAAAAAGGCCTCGCACATGGAATGGGGATGAGATGGGATCGAAATTTCTAGCACTTGAAGGAGGCCGGAGTGTACAGCGGCCAAACGTTGTACAAATGGCAATAGTCCGAATAATGTAAATAATGTAAATACACCCTCCTCTCAGAAATATAGACAAATAGTGAAGGTAATAAATGTATTATTATTGGTGTCTTTCAATCTATCAAGAAAACGAATTTTATTGTTACTGTTAATTTCGTATGTGAATTTGAAAACCGAGTTTTTTGGGTCGGGAGTTTTTTGTAGATCATGTATTTTTTTATGTTTTAGCTAAGATGAGAATATTATATACATATATTAGGTATATTGTATTAATTTTTGTAGAGGTATTAAATGTCTTATTTTCAAAGTTAGTCATTTGGAAGTTACTAAATGTTGGTCTCAGACCTGAACTCATGGTAACACCATCACATTGCTAGTAGATATTACCTATTAGATATGCTAGTAGATATTACTTTACGGTTATAGAAGGGAATCTCGGTAATATAAGTCAAAAGTAATTTCCGTAATATATTAGCTTTAATTTTTAGTGGAAGTAGAGATGAATTGTTCTAAATATTCTTTGCAATTATATCAATCGTTTCTCTGTGACATTATTATAAACATTCAACATCACATGGGACTTTGATTTTATTATTAGGTTTTTATGATTTTTATTAGCTTGTGAGTTAATTTAATACTGTGTTTGCTAGGTATGTATGGTGTAATGTGTTGGTTAAGTATTTTCGCTAATTAATAAACCGGAGTGGAGATTTTGGACATGATAGGAAGGTAGGGTGAGTTAGGTATATGTACTTTTTATAGTTCCATACATGTATCCTAGTTTGTAGTCACCAATTATTTTCGGAAGTTTTAAGTTGTCCTGTTCTGCGCTGTTGATTCTTATCAGTTTATTGATTTTCAATTTCAGTTGGTTAATAGAATTTTTTGGATTTTTAAAAGTTTGGCGTGATTGTGTAATATTTGTTGTAATTTTGAATTATAATCGGATTTACTTAATACAACTGTTTTTTAAAAGTGTGGTTACGGAGTTTCCTGAGAGTGATATTTGATTGGTTTGTTTTGGAAGAGTTATTTTTGTCATGTCTGTTTTTTATTGCTTCAGCTTTGAGCAGATCATGAACTTCTGGTTTGTTAATATTTGTTGCTGTTCTTTAATTTTTTTATGTTTTGATATAATATTTCAATTTCAATTGTTTATTTAATTTATTGTATTGTCTGTAAAAATTACTGTTAGGTACAAAGTTGAGCAATTTCTTTTGGTCTCCTGTTAGTTTGTACTTAGAGATATTAACGAATTTATTTTTAATATTTAGGAGATACTTCACCATGAAAATAAAAAGCAAAAATTTAAATTCTCGTGGCCTTACATGTAAGTGACATACAGCCAACGTTAAATAAGATTAATTGTGAATATAGCAACAATATTTTCAAATGTCTATAATAGCAATGTTTTAAAAATTAAAATTCAGTCTTTGAGAAGCACGAAAAATTCAAAGAAAATTTCAATCTTCTGTTTACGGGTAATATTACTCTACTGATTTGAAAATGTACTCTTGCTCTCTTAGACTAGAGAAAAATGATTCCTGCCTTTAACGCATTCCATGCTCTGTTTTAATATTTTCCTTTCAGATTTAGTGAGTTGTTATTATTATTGAAATTAATTATTATTATTAATATTATTATTATTATTATTATTATTATTATTGTATTATTTTTCATCATATTTCGATTTCTGCTATGGTCGCACTACCAACCAAGTCTGCGGGAAGACCTAAGGCAGGTTGTGGCGTGTTGTAATGGCTCCATATCATGTTTTTTCTATCTTCCCTATCATCCCTAGCGTTACATAGACAAAGTTTTCATTAGTGTGTGGGCTGTACTTAATAAGACAATTTTTGTATATCTCTTAAGCTGGGGTTTCCAGGGATTCTTTCAATGTATTGTTTTGTTCCATTTTATATCATTCCAAGTGCGCCTATTATCACTGGCACACGTCTTGTTTTCAATTTCCACATTTTTTCTATTTCAATTTCCAGGCGTTTTGGACAGTTTTTCAAATTCCTTGGTTGCGATGTTACAATCCGGTGGACAAGCTATATCAATTAATAAACAAGTTTTTTTCTTTCTGGTTTTAACAATAACGTCTGGCCTATTTGCTTCAATTTTTCTGTCTGTGTAGATGGTGTGATACCATAGAATTTCTGTAACCGGTGCTGGGTGATGTTCATACCAGTGTTTGTTTACATATTTTCCATAGTGTTTGCACATTGTCCAATGTAAATATTGCCCCACTCTATCGTGGCGATTTTTATATTCATTAGGGGCAAGTACAGAACAGCCTGAGATTAGATTAGATGGTCTATTGTTTCTTGGTGTTTATCACTAAACCTGCATTTTGGATCCATATTATTATGTATAGTATTTGCCTGACAGTTTCTAGTGAAAAGACTTTGGTCTTGCGCTGCAAGAATAAAGCCTTCAGTCTCAGACTTTAATCCAGATGCACGTAACCATCGATGAGTATTAACTTTATCAACATTGGATTTGTTGGCACGTTCTGGACATTGGCCATGCAGAGGTTTGTCTTGACAGCGTTGTTTCATCTGTTCAAGAGCTTTATCTTTGGCTTTCATTTTCATTTTTTTGTCGCCATAGTTGGTTCTTGGCTTTTGTTTTGCTTTTCTACAGAATCTACTAACTGTAAATCTTGTTTGTATATACTGCCTTCTTTTATTATTGAATATTTTTTCTTTGTTTCTTCATGTTGCCTTACTAATTGTATCATCTAAACCTTTGTTGTTTCTATGTATGTTAGTAAGCCAATAGTTGTTGTCTTGTATGACAATTCTAGCTGAATAAGACCTCTTCCACCTTCTTTACGGGCGATGTATAGACGGACTACATCAGCCTTTAGATGATGCATCTTATGCTTAGAAAGAAGCTTTCATGTTTTAGAATCCATTTGCCTGATGTCGTTTAGAGTCCCGTTTAAGA
The DNA here is from genome assembly GCA_037127315.1 of Ascarosepion bandense. NCBI lineage: Eukaryota > Metazoa > Mollusca > Cephalopoda > Sepiida > Sepiidae > Ascarosepion > Ascarosepion bandense. Next base: position 2,525,567 of record JBBBDQ010001536.1, read on the forward strand.
TGTTGAAACTATATTGGACAACTGGTATTGCAAGGCTATTAATGGCCATACTTCAGTTCTGAGAATTCAATTCAGTTTTTAATATCATTCATAGCCTTCTATAGTACTCTTTACGCACTATTTCTTTCATTTTTTCTGGTGAATGTTTTCACTCTCATTTACACCAAGGTATTTATAAGCTTCGTCTGGTTTCAATTCTTTTATTGTTACAGCAGGGTTTAAGCTAATTGAGGATGTTTCTTGTATTGATCCACGTAAAACTGTAGCTTTAGCACATTTATTCAAATTGAATCTCATTCCAATGTCTTCACTGAAGCATTTTACAGTTTGCTGAAGACCTTCCAGCTCATTATCATTCTTAGCATATAACTTTAAGTCATCGATGTAAAATAGATGACTTATTTTCTTTTGGCCTATTTTATAACCACATTCTGTCTTATTAAGTTGACTGGTTAGTGCTATTAATGATATGCAGAATAGTGGGGAGACAAAGAATCACCTTGAAATATACCTCTTTTGATGTTTATTTCATCAGACTTATAGGTTCCATTTATATGACTGAGGTAAAGTGTTGTTTTCCGCATAGACAAGCACTGTTTGATGAAATTGTTGATGATGGGTGATATCTTATTATTATTATTATTATTATTATTATTATTATTATTATTATTATTATTATTTCTCACAGTTTATAAAATATAATGTCTAATTTAAAATTTAATTGTCTTGAAATATTTCAGAGTTGGATTTTCCTCCCTCCTTTCAAAACCACGTGTTGACCTTTATTTCATACCGGTGCTTTTTAAAGCGTAGACAAACTGGAATTATCCAAATGAAAACAGAATTTCAGTCTTTAAAACTTCAATCTTCTTTTTACGGACAATATTATTCTACTGCTTTGAAAATGTTCCCTTGCCTTCTTAGACTAGGGAAAAATGATTCCTGTCTTCGCCGCATTCCATGCTCTGTTTTAATATTTTCCTTTCAGATTTAGTGAGTTGCTATCTATCAGCATATTCTAAAATAATAATAATAATATAAAACGTATATTAGCCACTCTGGCTGAGGGAAATTTATCTTCCTATGCAGGACTAGTCAATTGTACTTATACAAGTACATACTTAATAATTTTTACCGGTATGTTAGCAACCCTGTAGGTTAAAAAAACAACTTGAACCTACAAAGGGCAGAAGAACTCTTAAGGAGTCAACGGCCAGCTAACTAGAAGTGGAGAATGTAACGGGATACTAATCCACTATCTATCCCCCGCTCAATCATGGTTTTTCACGACAAATATATAAAACTCAACAGCGTGAAGGGGGTTGCTTCCCAAGGAAGCAACTCCTCACTCGGTAAGGATCGGCATGAGCAACAGGTGCTACTTGACCGTCATCTGGCGACTGTTAGTACCAACCATTTTACTCCAAAACTTGTCCCTCCACCGAGAAAGAACGACATGAGCAACAGGTGTCTCTGGACCGTTGCCCTGCGACTGTGCCCTAGAAAAAAATTACTTTTGGTACATGGAATGTCAGGACACTTAACAATAGTGGACAATTAAAGAATGTAAAGCAGGAGATGGTCAGACTTAAGACCAATATTCTAGACATATGCAAAACCAGATGGCCTAACAATGGAGAACTCAGTAGTGACACCCACAGGATAATTTATGCAGGAGGCAAAAACATCGAAAAAGGGGTCGGTTTAATACTAGACAAAGAAGTGAAGAAATGTATTCTTGGATACTGTCAGCTTTCAGAAAGAGAGAGATAGAGATAGAGAGAGAGATAGAGAGAGAGAGAGAGAGAGATAGAGAGAGAGAGAGTCTTCTTGGTTAAACTGCGAGGAAGGTCCTTCAACATAGCTATCATAGTAGTTTATGCGCCGACAACTCAAATCACTGAGGACGAAATAGAATCATTCTATTCCATACTGGACAGTGCCAAGGCTCAGTGCAAAAGCCAAGAAAGTAGAATTATAATGGGGGACTTGCATGCCAAGGTAGGTAAAGACAGGAAAGGAGACACGACCGGCAAATTTGGACTAGGGTATCGCAACGAACGAGAAGAAAAATGGGTCCAATGGTGCACAGCAAATGACCAGATAATTACTAACACCTGATTTTAAGAACAGCCACGAAGTCTATGGACATGGAGAAGCCCAGAAGGCGACACAAAGAACCAAATAGTCTATTTAACTATAAACAAGAGATTCAGAAACACAGTGGTTCAATGCAAAACATATCCAGGTGCCGACTGCGGAAGTGACCATGTCCCAGTCATCTGAAAACTAAGGATGAAACTCTGGAGAATGAAGAAGCTCAGCACAGCACCAAGGCTGAAATACGACACGCTTGTGAATGAACTCAACCTGAAGAAAGAATGTGAGATTAAAATACTTGGTGGGGGGGAATAAAATCAAAACACCTACGGTGGCTTTTTTAATAAATTTAATATCAACGCTAAGAAGTCGATGAAAGAATTAAAGAAGATTAACATAGAATAAATGGACATAATATATACAGATTATTCAACCGAACATGATTGAATAAAGTTATGCTCCCCCCCTCTCTCTCTCTCTATATATATATATATATATATATATATATATATATTTCCAAGCGCACAAATCGTTAAGAAAATTAGAACTATATATTTACGATTGTTTCTTCCTAATGTAATTCGCTTTATTATGGAAGAAAGGTTTGAAGGAGACTTTAACACTTTTGTTTTTTTAAAGAATATAAAGAAAGGTTTAAAATAAACAAAACTTTTCATGAAAAAGTAAATTAAAAATGTAAACTATTTGAAAAAAACATGAATCAAGAACAAAATTATTTAAGAAAACACTCAAAATATGCGCGAACGATAATGATTCTTAATGTAGGTATGTCTTTCTTTTTTCCTTTATGAAGACAACAGAAATTACCAGACAATTGGGTTGTTGTTAGTGGTTAGAAACGTCGACCAGGAAAGTAAGAGCCCCCACTTCCACAAAAGAGAAGAAACACTTTTATAGCTGTTAAAGAGAGATAAGAACCTAAGATTTGGCACAATTTCCAGTGAAATGAGAAAAAGGAAAATTGGCGAAAAAAAAAATGATTAAAAAAGAACCGAACTAAACAAAATTGTGAACGGTTTTTCGAGATAAGTAGTCATTCATGAAATGGTTTTATCGTGTCTATGAATAAAATTATGTAGAAAAAAGTGGATTGATTGAAAGAATTTCCGAAAAAAATGGATGTATTGAGTTAGGGAAGGATAATGTATTAGAGACTAGTAGTAATTTTTATATGAACAGAGAGAGACGGAAAACGAACGGGATAGATAGATAGCTATTTAGTTAGTTAGTTAAATAGATAGAAAGATAGATAGATAGACAGATAGCTAGCTAGCTAGCTAGCTAGATAGATAGATAGATAGAAAGAAATACATAAAGAGAGAGAGATTAATCTATATAAATAAATAAAAGACAGATTAGCAACCAGGTATATATATATATATATATATATATATATATATATATATATATATATATATATATTAAAAAAGGGATAATGTTTTATTAATAACAGGGTATACGGAAAGTATCGCAACGTTTAAAATTTGCTACGCGCCTTTCAACCGACCTTTCTTCAGAACAAAAATCGTCGTTATTTTAAGATCGAGTTGCAAATAAGAATATTTTTTTTATTTGCGACCAAAGTTAAAATGCTAGAATAAGGCAAGTGGAAAAATATCTTCCGTTAGGTAATGGTTTCTCCGAAGAGTGCTAATTTGTCTTTTAATTCTCGTTGCATGCACAGGACAGGTCTCTGCATGTTAATATTAACAGACTCCAATATATCCAAGTTGAATTTGTTTCGTGTCCTGTGCAATACAGAGAAAAATTCAGGAGAATAACTGTCCTGCAAGATTTTAAGCAGAATTTAATAAATGCTTGTCAATTGTGGAGGCATGAGTCTGGAACATCCGAATATCACCAGCTCATGTCTACACACCTGGGACATTTTGGGTGATTTCTAACTTCCAAACCCAGGATAGTTTCTCCCACATAGTCAGCCTCCCATCGACATTTATATTGATATACAACTAAATTACTTTTATGGTCAGACAAAAATCCTTACGGAAATTCCTTCTAGTTGTGAAAATACTCCGGACCATAACGGCATTGAAACACCGCTTCATGATAATAGAAATTTTATCGGCGTATGACTGACTAACGGCACCAATCCTCAGCAGTGTGACATATACAAGACATTTAGATGGCCTATAAATCCTCATTGAACTTAGTAATTTTTCGTTCAATGACAGATGTAATATTGGAGTCTATTATTATCAACATGCCGAGACCTGTCCTGTGCATGTAACGAGAATTAAAACGTAAATTGGCCCTCTTCGAAGAAACCATCACCTAATGGAGAATAATTTTTCCCACTCTCCTTGTTTTTACATTTTAACTTCGGTCGCTAAGAGATTTTGACTTATTAGCAACTCAGTCTTAAATTACCGACGATTTTTGTTCTGAAGAAGGGTGAGGAGTCAAAAGGCATCTAGCAAATTTTATACGTTGTGATACTTCCGTATCCCCTTTTATAAATAAAATATTATCCCTCCTTTTTTAAGAAGTATATTCTATCTTGGTGTGGTAATAACAACTGGTTTAAATAGATAGATAGATAGATAGATAGATAGATAGATAGATAGATAGATAGATAGGTAGGTAGGTGAGTAGGTAGGGAGATATCCAGAAATTAGTAAAATACAGTGTAGATATTTTTTACATGAACATATTAATGATTTTACTAATTCATATAAAATCTAGTTCATATGTAAATCGTCATGTGCAAATGTCGAGACGGCTGGGTTGGGTTGATTAGAAAATATACATGTCTCTATCATGGACTTGAACTCCTACGTCAGTTTCAATATTTCCCCACGTCATGTTCATAATGCTGACATCAAACCGAGATAAAGTTTCGTTAACACACACACACACACACACACACACACACACACACACACAGTGAGAGAGAGAGAGAGAGAGAGAGAGAGAGAGAGGCGTTCATACACTTTTTTCTTAATATGTCCTAGTGTGCTTGTGTGTTTGCGCAAATGCTGACGATAATGAGCACAAAGTTTGATTAATAAAATGATAAATGTATCCTCACCAAGTTGAGTAAAGCCAGTTTCTTTTCCTTCAACTCCGGCCGTTGTTGATATTAGAGCCTCGCTTGACTGAAATCGATCGGCTTTCGGCGTCCATGGCACGATGACCTGCTGAGAAAATATATTGGGACATAAACCTTCCTCCACCAACTCCCCATCCTTTCCCACCAAACACCTTTTGCCGCGAGAATGCAACTAAAAATATGGCGACCACTGTTATTTTTAATGAAGTAGAAAACAGTAGTAAAAGAAATGTGTAGCAAAAAAGGAAATTTATTTTGATGTGGATTATTTTTAAAACAATCATTGTTTTCACAATTAGCTTAATCTTAATTATTAATATATATGTATGTATGTATGTATGTATGTATGTATCTATCTATCTATCTATCTATCTATCTATCTATCTATCTATCTATCTAATATCATCATATACAACGTAATTTCGTCTAAGTCTGCTTATATTAATCGGAGATGATTATCCTTTAGAAAACTATCAGACGACTTTATCTTCTATCCATTTCTGTTGCGTATTCCATCCCTATTGTGTGCCGTACAATTGTGAATTTCTACTAGACTATGCTGAATATCCATAATGTTTTTTTACAATCAATAATTTTATGAAATTGTGTGGATCATAAATTAAATTGTACGACGTTGAACGTAGTATGGAACAAGGCTTGAAAGGGGTTGAAGAGAGAAAGATTCTGCAAAATATGTAGTTTCTATCATCAGGGTTCATATATGTATTAAAGTATTCTTTCTGATCTAACGTATGAATGATTTCAATATTCTCCGATCGTTCTAGTCTTTTCGCTAAAGCTAACAGGATCATTGCAAACGATTCAATATTTATACGTCTCTACGTTAACATACTGTACATTTTTTAAACATTCTTTGCTATTTTTAGTAATATGTTTAGCAGAATTCTTATTAATGCATACATGAATTATTCTACAGTTAGCAAAACACGAAATCTGTGTTTGGACGTCGACTTTACTTGTTCAGTTTTGCTTCTGCATTAATTTAATGTTTATTTTCTTTGCTTTAGTAACAGGAAGAAATATCAGGACTTGAACATTGCTTGTATGCAACTGCGCTCAGAGTGAAGAGGTCTGCAATTTGCGAACTGAATTATATCAAATAAATGGATAACCATTTGAGGAAATAAGCACGCTTTAATATATAATTACAAATGTTTTAAAAACATAAATCATACAAAAAATCTCTATGGGGGTGAAATAATGACACCGTTTATACAGCATCCGAGTTAAATTGACAGTAAGGCATGATAGATACTTAGAAAGACTCACTTGATACTACATGATGGCTAATAGATAAGTTGGATGTAACTACTACTACTACTACTAATAATAATAATAATAGGAAGAAAAAGTAATCACAATGGATGGTGATGGTAAGAAAGTTACAAAATACATTCTCATATACATTAAAATGTATGAATAGTAAAATTTGCACAAGTACATATAGGCAATTAACACTTAAACGTCTAACACTCTCATGCTTTCTAGACGTATGCACGCACGTGCACAAAACCACACACAGACACACACTCGCACACACACAGAAATGTATATGTATAAACAGAAAGAGAGAAATAAGTTAAATTGCAGTTATATCGATGTAATTATCTAGAGATATTTATATAGATCTATTAGTGCATATATATATATATATATATATATATATATATACATGAGGTAACAATATATATTTTTTATATATAAAGAAAAAAACCACTGGGGAGATTGTATAATAAGCTGGAAAATGTTTACTTGTGTCACGTTTCATTCTTCAGCACTTCATCGAATAATTTTCTTATGTTGAATGATTCACTCTGACGTAAATGTCTAGAGAGTGCCTTGATCGCAAGATCGTATACAGCCAATTTGCGCCCTGGCTCTTACAACCTTTCATCAATCCTGGCAGATCTTCTAATATCACAGTGTGAAATATCTACTAACAAAAGTAGTGAAAAGAAAAAAAGGCGCTTTACTTCAATCCGCTAGCCGTATCAACCATACAGTTTCAGTTCGATGACGATCTAAGGGACAAAACGCGTCACAAACATTTTTCACTTTGTCATACAATTTTCTCAATATATATATATATATATATATATATATATATATTCATGCGCAGACAGATCTATTTCTCAAATGATCAAAACGGTTAGACATCCGATTGCTTTTAACCACGCTTGAAACCCGACTGAATTGACATCAGTTGGCGATCCTACCTCTTAGCTATAGGCGCTCCGGAGAAGGAGGCAGACCTTTAGCGTATGATATACCATGTAAACATAGCCAGTAGCTGAGAGTGTTCTAATTTATTACCGAATAAATGATGCGTAGATGCTAGAGTAGCTACTGTTTTTAGTAGATAGACATATGCGAACAAAGACAAAAAGAAAACTTCTATTAGCTAACGCATTTCGTCCTCTGAGGGAGTTTATCACGGCAAATTCAAGCAATTCATTTTATCAAATGTATTTATAGACAAAAGAAAACTTGTTCGTTTTTCAAAATTATTAAATTTAAGAAAAGCTCATAAATATTCCTTATTTGAAATGTTCAGGTAAGATGCGGATGACGTTAAGTGACATAATTTAATGTCTAATAAACGAAAGTTGGTAAAAGATATTTTTGATATGTTTATGCAAACTCACATTTAAATGATTAATTTTGGGATTAGTTTTTGCGTTATATATTTTAAATAACATGATGTCATGAATTTGACTGTTTTCTTTTAAATGTTTGAGATTTTTATAGTCGTGTATGTGGGCTTGGGAACCTAGTAATTCTTTCAGGAATGGTGACATTTGAAAAATCCGGGTTGCAAATTTGTATTTGGATAAGATTCGATAGTGGCTCTCTCATGAATTTTTCGTTTAAGTATGTTATTTTCTCTTTAAGTAAGTGTAGCATTTTTAGATATGTGTATGCAAAAGTTCATAGAATTTTTCATTTTTAAGTATCCACTTTTCTACTGTTTTCAGTCTATGGTTTTCATAAGAAAATAACACTGAAATCCTTGGCACGCACATCATATATATATACGTGATTTATATATTTCTGTTTTTATAACTATCTATATCAGTATGTTAATATTTATCTAAGTCTGTTATCAATTTAGCTTATCTATCTATCTATCTATCTATCTATCTATCTATCTATCTATCTATCTATCTATCTATCTGTTAGTCTACGTCAGTTTGCATTTATATATCCCAATCTTTCTTCATTTCTTCCTTCGCCAATGCGTCTGAAGCCCATCAGCAAGGTGTCATGCACCCACTCCACACTTCATTCGCCATTTTTTCTCTTCCGTCTTGCCTTCTCCCTCCGGACCACTGGCAAAGCCTTAACGTTTTCCATTCGCCACTCATCCTTCCCTTCATCTGGATCAAGTCTGGGGCACAGTGACATGGACGCGTTTCATATATAACATTAAGTTTAGCTAATAATATCCTTCATATCAGGGTTCGGAATATTCATACCCAATGGAAACAGGCAAATGAATACACGCGGGGAATTCACTTATATGTGTTCCTTCACTGAAATACGGAGAATTTAAACTTGCAGAATATGTAAATATCAACAAGTCTATTCACAATTCATAAGCTCCTTTTAGACGAGGTAAATCTATGCAACGAGATGTTACTATTACACTATTTCAAAGACTTTGATGCACTTCTTGTTTGTGCTTAATACAATGAATTTAGTCACACTTTTCAGGATTTCGATTTTAGTAAGCTTGGGATAATATTGAAAAATAATATCTATGTTTAAGACAGCTATATAGTCTCTCCTTTGGCTTTTGTTAGGACAGACCTCCTTCCTAGGGATTTCAAACATACCATAGTAAATAAATCATTGGGCACCTCGACGTGTTCTAATGGTTAGCAGTCTTACCTCGCTAGAAAGTAGTGAGTTAGATCTTCACCGCGTGCCCATACATTTGGCATAGGGCCACATCTAAATTGCATTTAGAAAAAGAAAACTATAATGGGTATCAAGGTTGTTGCGCTAAATCAATTACAACTGAGTAGTAAGTTCTATCCTCACTGGGTGCCATATGTAAGCTACGCTTAGAAAATTACTGTAGTGAATAGTAGATTAGTTTTTCTCTTCTAAAACTTTGATATCAATATCTTGGTCAAAATTTGAAAAACTGAAATCAGATAGCAGTGACAAAAGAAGTTGTGAACTGCTTGAAATGATTTCTGCTCAAAATAGAAACTATCAAAATAATTGATTCCAAATCTCCGTGGATGGAACGAATGGCACTTTCGTTATTTCCTCGTGGATTCAGGATTTAAGAAGCGTATAAAAAAACCTTCAGAAGATACAGTTACTGAAATTTGCGATTAAAACAATCAATATATGTACGGTAGATCGAAAAAAAAACAAACTATAATACAACAGTAATAACCAAGTTTACCCATAATTCAGATTGTAAAATTAAATGCTCAGATTACAAACTTTCGCGCAGGCCCGGCAATTTAATATGTTCAGAGTAAATTACCAAACACAAATATGTTGAGTACATTCCTTAGTTCCAGCAGTTCTAACATTCGCAACTAATACCCTCATGCCACGTAGTATGAAACGAATCATCACCATATCCTTTCTATTTCATTAGTTCTTTGCAAAAAGTGCAACAGCATACCAGGAGGATGCTTTCCAGATGACTACAATCTTGGCCTCATCAAGTCTAGGATTAAGCGTTATATTTCTTAGATATCCTCATAAACTGCAATTCTTAGCTCCTCTTCTCCCGCCTATACAATACAATTAAGTAAACCCCTAACTTGGGTGGCTCTTGGTTCTTGCATAAAGTGAACATTAGTAAAACAATGAATTAATAAACTAAGTTGAATACAATAATGAAAGAAATACTTCATATCGATCATGCTACACACACTGAGTTTTAAATCCTAAACTCTTTAAAGTAGTAACTCAGATATCGATATCTGCTATACACTTTGTACATTCAAGCATGTAGATAATAGAAAAATTAAAAATATATTTATAATTAGAATACTGGGTGACCCAAAATGTTCGTTGAGTTTTTGTCGTTAGATTGAATAGAAGATTTTAGTTTTGATTAAAGTTATTGAAAATCGATATTGATTTTATTGTGACAGATGTCACAACAACGTGAACTGAAAAGAAAGAATTACCAAAACTGGCAAAACTTTGATTATTGATTCTATCAATAAAGAGGGAATTTTTTAAAAGCTTATATGTACATATATATATATATATATATATATATATATATATATATATATATATATATAATACATTTTTCTGTCATACTGATGCTGAAAATATAGCTCAAATACAAAATAATTTCTAGAGATGGTTTCTAATTGAACATTTCTATAAAGGTTTGAGAAATTTCATATTCGAGATTTTTCAACTAGTGATCGTCTATTATCATGAAAGGTTACTAAATATTGGGGAAATCAAGATATGACAACGGAATAACTAACCTTGTAAACCATCAGAGGCAGCCAAGATTCTCTAAATATTCAAATTCAGTATCGAAAATTATTTGAACAGCTTTGGTTATATTAAAATCTTTGATGTGTGGGATTCGCTCCATTCAAGGCAGAACTACGGAAAAAACACTCCGTTGTCGTTAAAGGAAAAGAATGCAATATGCTACCAGGATAGCCTAGGTACGCATATATTTCTATCAACGAGCAAAAATCGTTACGACTTGTAAAGAAATGTAAACTGCTATTCATATTCATCGGATATTGTAGCTTCAGATTATCATTCATTGTTGCTTCTTACAGAATTCTCTTAATGCACAACATTTTAAGACATTTCATGTCTTAATGCACAACATTTTAAGACATTTCATGTCTTAATGCACAACATTTTAAGACATTTCATGTCGTAAGTTAAAACAATATTATCTTTTCATTTTATAAAAGGAACGTATAGAAAAATTCGCCTCACAGATAATTGACATATTGTAATAAAATCTATATTTCTATCTTTTTATTGAGATTCTGAGACTGAACAAGAAATGTAAAGTCAATATTCATCTCCTATCTCACTAACTTGCACCCTCTCTTATGCTCTTTTTTCAGTCCACCCCACTCTCATCAGTATTCTCATCCTTCACATACCCTCTTCCTGGCACCCACAGTAACCTGTCACTCTTTCTCATAACATTCCTCCTATGTAACTCCCTGCACAACAGTGGCAGCAAAATGCCTTGTTTGGGGCGACGCAATTAAAAAAAAATTAGTCATATAACAGGCATTTTGATAAAATGGGACCGATCTTTGATTAAGGCACCCACATAGTAACGTGTTTGATTTCAGTTAAATCTGTAGTGTCTAATGTTTTATGACCAGCAGTAAGCCTTAAAACTAAAATTTTAAAAGCAACAACTTGTTATCGAAAGGTAGCAGACTGTAAATAAATACATGAAAACTTTCGGGCAAAGTAACACTTGGTTGGAAAAGAAGAAGTTTCAGTCTTGTAGATTCACAGTTAAAATAGTCATATGTGATCTTCCCGTAGAGGATTATTAGATAGGTATCAGTTACGAGCCGATGATAGGGAATTGTGAGTCGCACGTCGTGTGTTAGACATAGAGTGGTGGTAGGACAGAATCGGAGTTATTGCTCGCCGTTAATCTCTCGAGAAACAAGATAGATGTCCCTAGTTTCAACTACCTAGTTCCATACTGTGCCAGGTGAACTCGTAACTACATAACCAAATATGTTGCAACAAAATCCGTGTTTTCATTTAATGCAGTGGCATTATTTTCCATTTCCGGTCCTCGTAAATAAACAAACTGGACTCGAAACATAACGTTGGGTGAATTTTTCAGTTTATAAAAAAAACTTATGTTATCTTTACACTATATTCTTTAGTAAAAATAGATAGAAAGAGAAATATATAGACAAAGAAAGAAAGAAAGAAAGAAAGGGAGAGAACAGTGAGAGCTGGTAGCAGTAGTAGCTGTCATTGGAGAAGAAAGGGTGGAAATAGAAGCTGGACGAGAGAATAGAAAATCTACTTTTTGATGAGAGAGGAAACATTGAAGTATATTCGAAAAGAAAGAAAGAGATAGCGAGTGAGAAAAAAGAGGGTGATAGACAGTTAAGAAAACACCGAGATCGATCTGTTGATATAGAGAGCAGATATATATATATATATACACACACACACACACACACACATATATATATATATATATATATATATAGAGAGAGAGAGAGAGAGAGAGAAAGAGTGAGAGACAGCTATAGATTGCATAAACTGAAAACAGATTCTGGCTTAGAAAAATACATTGAATTCTTTGAAACTTTTAAAAAACATCTTCAATGATATATATATATATATATATATATATATATATATATATATATATATATATATATGCATCTTAACACAAAAAGATAGATAGATAGATAGATAGATAGATAGATAGATAGATAGATAGAATAGAATAAATAGATAAACAGATAAATAATAAATAGGTGGAATATAGATATTACACACATTATCTAATAATGCTTGCAACATTCACTTATATAAATATATATATATATATATACATATATATATATATATATATATGTGTGTGTGTGTGTGTGTGTGTGTGTGTGTGTAAATGATCTGGCTCATTAACTTTGCACATGTTTTCTCTAGAATAATTCACCGCATTGTTACACAGAACATTTGGCATCTTTTCATTTAGAATATCGAAAGGATTAGGAAATAGCACAATCATTCCACCTGCTTTTATAGTTTGTTTTGGTGTATTGATGTGAGTTATTCCCCGGAGGGAGAAGGACAACCCATGATGCAAATGTTGGAACCATTTCTTAAATAAAATAATGCTGCTCCATACAATAACAAGAAACAACAGAAAGAAAATATCATTAATATTAATAACAATACAATCTTTTAATGTAGAAAGTGACCTAAGAATAGTGTCAATATCAGTAACAACGTCTAAGAACTGTGATATATTGGGGACTATGCAATGAATTTGGTTTTGACAATGCAGACGGATAGTATAAGCAGTAAGGAAAAATGTAACCGAAACAATCAGAAAATTCGTATTGTCTGAAAGACTAAAACTGACACAATTTAAAACTGAAGACCAGATATGATCATTTGTAAAAACAAAAAAGAAATTATGTCATATAATAGAAGTCATGTTTAATAGTATAGAGCAAAGTGAGATTTAAATACATATATACATACATATGAAAGTTTAAAATTATAACTTTATTGAAATTTGAATGTGCCCAAACGCAGCTCCTTATTTAGTAACAGTGTAAAAGTTTCCACAGAAATCGCTAAGTTTTGTTTTCGCACATTCTAAGGACGAATTCAAAGCAATATTAATAAAAGATTATGGAATTGCTGATTTTTACTATTATTATTTATATTTAATTCAATGAATGTTTGCCGCTTGTTTACACTGGAGATTAACTGACAGCAAATCTACTCAGAAAAATATTTACCTATATTGATATTTGTTAGTTTGCAGTATGGAGGGTTAAACCAAATTATCTTTCTTTTTCTACAATTATTTTTATTTTTAGTATCAGATGATTCGGGGTCTATTGTAGGTTTTTTATACGTTAATCTGTTCTTAAATCCCCTTTTTGAAGGGCCTTGTTGTAAATTTCTTTACTTTCATTGAAAGTTTTGATGTTTGATGATATATGGTTAATCCTACTATTTACGATATTGGGTATCTGTTTTGAAATATTTTTTTGGTGATTGGATGAAATATTAATGTAATTAGGTAAACTATTTTCTTTGAGAAAAGGCTGGTGGGATCCATCGTTTAAATTAAGAGTGATATCTAGATAGTTTATAATTTTAAGATTGGAAGTAACTTCAACCTTAAAACCGAGATAATTTAGGGCTGTAATGATTTTTTGTGAATTCCCTTCATATAGGGTCCATTGGAATTGGGGATAAACATTAATCCATCATCTCAATATAAACCTATTTGGTTTTGGTCTAAGAATCTACTTAAAATGTCTAAAATATATATTCCTACTAGATCCGCCACCTGAGCTGAATCATAAGCTGCCATAGGAACATCAAAGCTATCATTTGGCCCTTTCGACCATGTGGAATTTTTAAAGGTGAGAATAGATTTTCTAGCCGCTAAGATAATCTTACAATCCCATCCGAAATTTCAATGTAATATCTAGCAAAATTTATGCGATCCCCAAGAAGATATTTAGATATAGAATAGTAGAAACCAACAATATCGAATTTAAGAAAGGTGGATTTAGATTTGTTATTGATGTTATTAAACCAGTTGATGGTATCATTGGAACTTTTCCAGAGGTTTGGTTGTAAATTAGATTGCAACTTCTCGATTAGGTTTTTTAAAATTTCCCTAGAAATTATGCCTAAGTCACTTTTTGTAGGATTAATCAGTCTAGTTTGCAATTTGTTTTGAAATTTTCTCGCTGAAATAGCTATTCAACATATGTAAATTTTGGAATATATACGCTTCTTCATTTTTTTATTCAGTATATATATATATATATATATATATATATATATATATATATATATGGTATAAAAGCACATTCGTTTTCCGTTCCCTCAATAAGGAATAACCTTTTTAAATTTTCTTTTGAATTACATGTTCTTCAATATCTCCCTACTGTCTTCTTGAGTATTCCTATCATTCGGTTAACGACTCGTATGCGGCTGTTTTCCTAATCGTCCACTACTTAGATCTCTGGCCAAATTGGGATAATTATCATTTGTTTTGAATTTCTTTAAGATTTTTTTGTACTCTACCAGAATAGAAAATGTGTCATAATTTGTTCTTTTTCAGAACTAAAAATCGGTCCTCCTGGCCTCGACGGGGTGATCATTTTGATCTTAATGTTCCAGAAGACTTCATGTACTTCATTCAGTTGATGTTACCCAGGTATAACATAAGTTTGTACAAACCAAATGCATTCGCTTCCACAGTAACTAGGAGATTGCTTTCCCCATTCACATATAATTAGTTCATTGTTTCTAAACCAATTTGTTAAATTAACAACAAACCATTAAATGTCACAATCGTACAAATAAAAAAAAACAGATGATTTTGGTATGAAGTTGCTTTTCAGACCGCATTGAGGTCTTTTTTGTGGTAGAGAGGTTTTTATTTAAAACCCCTTTTATAAAACTTGAATATGTTTAAAAATTACTTTGAAATTATACTTATTTCTTCTCTTGAATATATTCGTGTTTCTTTATATATTCTTAGTTACTACAAAGTTTTTCCAAAATAGATAAAGCCAATTTCTACTCCGTTGGTCAGATCTGAAGAAGTAGGTCAGACCTAAAGTTTTTCAACAGCCTATAACATTAAACGTGTCTAATTTTATGTTCATTGTTCTGTTTGCTTTCAATTTATGTAACAATCGAAGTTTTGCAAGCAACTGGTTAATATTATGCATATTTATTCTCATATACAAAAGTGTATGACAGCCAAATCCATAAATAGACATCCTGAAAAAATTATTAATGTAATTGCTTGTTTGTTTTGTGCAGTTTCGCGTTGTCTACCAGAGCAAGAGAAATTCCAAATAAGGGTATAAGAAAACTTCCAACTAATCGTTAATGCATTTTGTTGACAGGAAAAATACGGATAGTAATGATTATGTAATCAATAAAATGGTATTGATGGGGCGAGTGGACGTGGAAATGATATTGAAGACGAGAATGAACAGAGGTACAAGGCGGTAAGAGAAGCAATGAAGACAATGTTACGAACACAATAGAAATAGTATCAAAAAATCTGAATCTTTGGTATCATTGTAATAATAATAATGATGATAATAATTTGATAGTTAGAAATATTCTCGAATAATATGAATGACAATGACGTCATGAAACATCAATATTTGATTCATAAATGAAGCATAATAAATAATTTCATAGAATATAATTAAAAGAATATCAACATTACAACTGACAAATACATAACAACACTTTGCATTTCAGCAGTTGCTATCAAACACATCTCACAAGGTTTTTGTAGCGAGTTCGAAGTTTAGAAATATTTGATAGACTGAAATAGTGGTGTAGTTTTCGACGGAGTTTGAGATCAAATAAAAGCCAGTCTTAAGAATACTGATTTTCTGGACAGTCAGGCTCACACTACCTGTAAGCCTGATATAATAATATTTTTTCTAGGTTCACTTTCTTGTTTGTTCATGTTTCATCTTTTGAAATATAATAACTTTAATGACAATAATGGTATAGAAATATATACCTTTACCGAGGAGTTGAGTAAGTAAAGGCGATACTTGCTGGGTACTGTATAATGTTAACCTTGTAATGGACAAGTTTTTGGTTTTAATTCCTGGAATAAAGAGTAATTATTATTTACAATAAAACTAATGTCCTAAGCTTTATTGTTATTATGCCAGTTTAGCTGTTTTTCTATTCTGTCGACCCTAGTAACTTTCAGAGAATTCTGAAATGAACCACTTCTCCATTACGCGAGTAGATTGCTCTCGTTTTCCTGTCTATATCTAGGAACTAGCAGTATAGTCCGGCGTTGTTCGGGTGTAATGAAAGCTTTAAAACTAATCCATGGTCCTGGAGCTCAGACTCTTTGGATGTGGACACGAAAGACTAAAGAGCAATAGTTGTTTCCAGTTAAAGCGAAACCGTAGACTGAAAGAAAAACGAATAAATATAAGTCAAATTTTGATTTCCTGGTATCGATATCAAATAATTTTTTTTCGTCGTAAACTAAATTTTGAAGGCTAAATAAGTCTTCTGAGTAAATGGTATCATGGCGGAGACTAAGAACTGTAATTATACCTACTTAGAACCAAACCCGAAGCAAAAACTAAAATAAAAGGGCAAAAAAAACTGATTTTGATTCAACTCAGTAGGATATCAGGGTATCGATTTCCAATATCGGAGTCAAATAAGTTATCCAAGGATAGAACTGCAGCCTTGAAACTTCTGAATATCGTTTCTTACGTCTTTGTCTATGAGTGTATCAAATTTGATTAAAATCGGACCTCTCCTTCTATAACCCGATTTTTCGATTATCAATTTTCGATATCGGGGGTACCTTGACACAAAACCTAGCTAAGAACACTCGCAGACGCTTATAGTAACAACTGTGTGAATTTTCAAGAAAATCGGTTCAGACGTTTTGGAGTCTATAGGTAACGGATACACACACTCACAGACACACTCACACAGACAAATTTCCATTTATAACTAAGTTTAGATAGATATCTCATCCTTTTTATTTTAGTATTGTGGAAACAGGATGAAAAATAAGTGAACAGTATTAACAAAAGACAAAAAACAACAACAATAAGATAAGCCTGTAAAGACTACTATCGCAACACATTGCTATTATATTAAATCCATACAGTACTGAGTACTCTACATAGCGGTCTTTTTTAAGACCAAACCAGCTGTACATAAAATGGAGGTCTTACCTTTTGTTTTTTTTATTTTGTCTTCTTCTTATGTTAGTTTTCGTCCTATGTTTCTACTACAGACATCAGATACCGTCTTTGCGTATCAAATGAAAGTAAATGTATTCTATTTTTTAAAATAGTACTGTAAAGATAGCTATAGAAATATATAGTGTGCTGAAAGAAAAAAGCTCTTGTTATCTTTTTAGAAGCCGTTTGTACTAATAATTTACGGGAGTATGCTGATTACATTGGTGTTTATAGATAGTAAAAGATTCATCTTGAAAGAAATATTAACATTTTATAACAAATGTTCCAAGAATTAAGACTTCAGATAAACCTTCCTGAAACAGAGACAATGATGTGGAATTGGCTCGTACCCTAAATCCATTATAACATTTCATAATGACGATTCAATAAATTTTAAACCCGTCGGTGTCTAGATCAGTTATAACAAATTTAGTATAAGAGATAAGGCCGTTAATCACAGGATAGTTTGCACTACAAAACTAAATTACTGACCTAAAAAATAGAATCAAATGATATCGTCAGATCAGATGTTCATATGAATGGCGTACAGGACGTCCTAATCGGAGATGTGTAAATTGGCATCTGTACATACAACTATTTTTTAGAGCAATGATTTAAAAAATGGCATAAAACGATTTAATCCTATCAATATTAAAGGCGATCCACTATCAGACTATAGATTGGCGTTACAAAATCACAAAGAAATTTAAAACGACATTCTATGAACAAGTTCAACAACAGTGACAATAAATATTGGTCGAGCATATAACCAAAAGCGAAAATGATAATATAATCAACATGTTACATTTCCACTCTACCAAAAGAAATTAAAATAAAACCCCGGAAATATGAGAAAAGGATAAAATATTTACTGGACTTGAGAAATCTAATTTTTTGAAAATAAAACGTTTGCAAAGTAAGATTTTTCTAAATTTCAATGAACAGCAATGCTAATGTGGCATCTTTCTTGTTTGAAAACGGCTACTTTTATCATTATCATTAGCAATAGTGTTGTCAATAGTACGATTATCTCAAGATATTCCTGGGTTTTTTATTTATTATAATTACTTTTTGCTTGTTCGTTCATAGTGCATTTAGACGTCATACTTTAGTGTGAAATAAGAGCAAAACTTTAACAGTTCTTGCTGATGGGTATTTTTTCAATATCTCCATTTTTACAGAATGTTTCGTTCTAAAATACTTTTGAACTGTTTCTATTGTTTCAACGATTATAAATACAGTGATCTTGTGCTATATCGTTAAATTAAATAGTATCATTATATTTTATTTTAGTTTCATTCATGGAACATAAAAAACAGCAGATGATTTGATAACAAGCTGGAATCAAATCTGCACAGTCATTACGTTCTTTCTTCCACTATTTCTATAATGTTCTAAAGGGACATGGTACATAAAAGAAAAAGAAGAAAATCCATGTTCTAATCTATTAAGAATGGTTCGGGAGCTTTCATACGGCACAAACAGATATGATTACAGAGATCATTATATGTAAATATTTACATCCTTCGAGCAATATTTTAATATGCGACTATTTTTCACTATCTTTTAGTTTTACCTATATATCCGTGAAGGCGGTTTTACACTCTGCTAAGATTACATCGTCTAAGGTTTTCGCCAGTTAATCCCGATTGACTGCTTTTACTTTTATCGTTATTTTTAATCGTCGGGGTTTCACATCAGCAGTATAAATCATATTTCATTGGATATCACGTGACAATGTGGCTTCTCATTATTGGAGTTGATTTTAGTTATGCTGTTGTCAAAATAATTTCGATCTTCTTCGAAGTCTTATGTTTCAACTCCTTTTGCAAAAGCTGCATCAAGAGTTCGAATAATGATCGGTTGTTTCTTGAAGAACCAGATATTTATTAAAGTTTTCACTTTCTTTAAATTTGATTTTGTTATTTTCAAAAGCATCGACATCGACTATTTGAAATGTCTTCTTTGTTCCCCATCACTTCCGGATAAGCTTGTTTAATTTGTTTGAATTTTAAATTTGAGTGTTTTAATTTTTTTGTCAGTTTCTAATTTGTGTACTTATTATTTATACATCCTCAATCCCAATAAATTGACAAATCCAAAGTAAATCATTCTTACTACAAATTCCTGGATTCATAGATTAATATATTGCTAAATCGCTAGACTCAGTTTTGCAAATACATATTATTCTCTTGTGTTTTTGAATATCCTCAACTTTAGCCTAAGAATGTTCTAATTCTATTGAACTGAACGATTAATACAACAATATTTCTTTTTTTAAGTTTCCCCTGCGCAAACTTGTAAATACTTTCTGATGCAACATTTACCGCTGTTCTACTTCTGCACGAACTCCAGTAGATTTCATTTACTAGTGGATTTGGCGTTTTGAATGTTTCTAAAAATATACATGATGCTCGCGTCAATTCCAGCTGACCGGGGAACGCAACTGATGAAAAAGGAGAGAAAATGATGAAAGAACTCTCTAAAAATTAATTAAATCTTTCTTGTCGGTCGTATTTAATAAAGAATGTTTAAATAAAGGGATGCTGTCTCTCTCTCTCTCTCTCTCTCTCTCTCTCTCTCTCTATATATATATATATATATGTATATAAATGTGTGTGTGTTATTTTAAATGTGTGTACACACAAATTATATGTATATATATATATATATATATATATATATATAACAGTTCAGCCTCACCCTTACCCAAAATATGAATAAATAAGAAATTACCAAACTAGATCAGGTAGAGTACGACCAAACATCAGTTTTAGTTTTTGTATGTGTGCGTGCGTTTATGTGTGTATGGGTGTGCACATATATATATATATATATATATATATATATATATATATATATGTGTAACATTTGAGAATGTGGATGCAGGCAAGAAGTTGTTCCATGGCAATTATATTTTGGAATAGTTTCGTCCAATTATGTTTATATTTTCGACTCTGACAAATTCTAGGTAAAATTTCTATAATTAGTTCGGTGTCATTTACTTAATAAATATTCACCTTTTTTTCTTTCTTTTAGCTTATTAACATTTATCCTTCCATTTTTGTCAGGTTCTTATCGTCTATCTTTCCCTTTTTTTCTTTTCATTCATATTTGCATTTTCTTTTCCATTCTTCTCTTCGTTTCTTTCTTTACCTATATTCATTTCTTTTTGTCCTTTTTTCTTTTTTTTCTCCATTTTTCTTCCTTAACTGTCTGTGTTTCTTTTCCATATTTTACTTTGCTTTCTTCATTTCTTTTCTTTGCAATTTTTTTAATTTTTAATTTTTTCTTTCTTCTGTTTTTCTTTGTTTTTGTGTTCCTTTCTTTATTTTCAATTCTGTTTATTTAACTTTTATTCAATTTTTCATCATCACCTTTACCCCTCATTTCACCTTACTCTTCCTTTTTATGACCCATTATTCTTCATTTATTCCTAATTTTCTTCCTCTTTTCTTTTGTTAAATTAGAAAATAGTGCACTATTTCTAGACGTCTAACTGAATTAACAAGCAATTTAATTTTCAGCAGTTTACGCATCTTTTAATTTAAAATAATTTGAATGTCCATATTTGACCTCTTCATTAGTATTTTTGCTTGAAAATCATTTTCTTGTTAAAATACAATATTCACTGTAAATATCAACGGAGCAAGTACAGGGAAAACTGGTCCATTCCTGTTTCTGTCATAGTGGAGCTAGCTTTGACAAAGAGCACGCTACATAATTTGAGATGAGTAAACAAATTATGGCTCTACAGTAACCACGATAAAATACGTAATGTAATTATTTTTGTTGCATTGCATCATAACTAATTTTGGAATTTTGCTTTGTGAAGAAATTAAACCAAAGAATATTTCCAATGGTTTTTAATTGGAATATGTTCCTGAATTTTAAGTTGTTATACTAAAAATAAATAATTTTATTTGTAATAATTTTTAGACTGTAATACTTATTTTAATGTAGATATACTTTGGATCGATTTAATAATTTCGACTACGCATAATCTATATTCATTTTCATGGTTAGGTAATAATTTTGTTTAGATGACGTTATTAAAGCATTCAGCCTCCAGTTAGAATTTATTGTGTACAACTTGTTTCGATATAGAAAAGCACGGAACAAAGCATTTGTTGGTTTAACACCAACCCCCAGGAATTAAAAAGAATAAAAAGGAAAAATCAATACTATAAAATAGGATCAAGTTAAAAAATATATAAAAGATGAAGAAAATTAATAGAAGGAAAGCATATGTTATAAAGAATAAAAACGGTAAAGAAAAGGAGACGTGAATGAAGTGGAAGGAAAGGAGATGGACAAAGAAGAAAATGAAGCTAAGGCAAGAGAACAGTTTGTGCTTACAGCAAATATACTGGCAATGGAAATGAATAAATAGAGGGTGCTGATGACTAAAACCAAAAGCAATAATAATAAAATAAGAACAAAACTTAAAAAAACAAAAGACAGTAAAATGGAAGAACGAATAAGTATCTTTGAAGAATGCCGAAGAAACAAAGAAAAGAAAGAAGAAGGGATCTAGGAGAAAAATGAAGAAAACGGAATTGAGAACATAGATAGGAAGAAGAAAGTAATTGAATAATGAATGAAAATTCAATAGTTGGAGGTAAAAGCGGAGAAAAGAAAAACAAAAGGAAACAAGAGAAAAATAAAGATGGGACATATTTCTTTTGGCTAAAATATATGAGAAGGAGGAAAAGATAAGGTAGCAAACATTTTATGAGAATAAAAATAACAATTATACAATAATGTGAGGGCGAAAAATATAATAAAAAGGATGAATACACGGACAGTCTCGAGAGTGTGGTAATCAGGACTCTTCCTAGGCAAGACAGATACGGTACATTAATCGACAGAGTTAAGGACGAAGAAGATATTGAATAATTTCCAATACGTGACACATACAGGAGATGAGAAAAATTAAACAGGTTTCTTTTTCAAATATTTCAAAGTAGGGATTTTTAACATTTACAAAGTGAATAACAAGTGGCGATAGCAGGAAATGTGAATCAAAAGATAAAAAGAACAACAAATGGGGGAAATTTGAATAATAATCCGGAAAGAAGAATATAAAAATAGAAATAGAGAATATAAAAGACAAATAGAAACTAGCGCAGAGGAAACTCATTTATATGATTACGCAGATGACATCTACAAATGGATTTAAAAAAATCATTTTAACTAAAAAGATATGAGCAAGGGCATATTATTTCAAAAAAATTTAAAAAATTATAATATTAAAATACAGAAAAATGTAAATTCTACTTTTGCAGAAGAAGAGACGAGAGTTTAATTCAAATCCTTGATACAGATACAAGTTTATTAGGCCATTCGTTAACTTGGAATTATAAAAATGATTGGTAACTGTAAAATGTTTGAGTCTGTAAATAAAGAACTATGGGTTCTAAACAAAAGATCATCTAAAAAAAGAAATAAATTAATTTTTAGTTTTGAACGTCATTGCATGGCAGTCAAAAAATTAAAGTAATTTTATCAAAGACAGAATGAATTTTATAAATGCATGTGAAATTAAATAAAAGATTATACGAATATAAAAGAAATACTTTAGGAAAAGTATTTTAAATGCCGTATGTGATGGACGTGTGAGCGATCATGTCTCGAAAGAAACCTGACTGATTGAGCAGATGATTTTCACGTAGTAGGTTGCCATTACTTTCTGCTGTAGACTTGTTGGCAACCAAGGCTACAGAACCTAATCTGTTATGATATTTAACCCATACAAGATGGGAGAAGAGACGGATTAATACTTTTTCCAAGGGCATTTGCGCGTGAGTGAATGCAGTGAATTCAACTACAAAGCGAGGTCGGCTCTTTGATTTCTTTTTTGAGCCGATTTCGAACGAGAAATCAGAGAGATGATTTCGAATTCTAGTTGAATTCGTTGCATTCACTTTATTGAAAGTGAACTAATTTCAGAATGGTCTACGATCATACAGCAATCATTTTCTCACAAAACTACTAATAGCGTAATATAGGATAATTAAAACTAATATCTATAATAACTAAAAACGGAATTAAAAACTATATCAATAATAAGTTAAATATAAAAAAAATTATCTGTTATTCTGCGTTTTATGGGAAATTTATAGAAGAGAGTTTGTATATGTTTTACATTTTGAATTCAATTTAACCAGCATATTGTTGTATTTACTGTAACTACTCCTTTTATATATAAGAATGATTCCATCAATAAAACTGCTAAAAATGCGGTGGATGTTCTTTTTGGAACGAAACATATCACTATTATTTTTACATTTCTTCCATCATTACCTCACTATATATATATATATATATATATATATATATATATATATATATATGTACTTTATACAAACAAAGAAAGGAAATTATGACAAAATGTTGAAATTGCTGAAAATATTGATCAATGAATAAAATTAAATAAATAAATAAACAAGTAAATTTTACACAAGTATTGTATAAGCAGTAGAGTGTAAGACTTGGCGTCGTACACTAAGAAGTGAGTATATAAGATCTGTACCAAAGTGTGTCTAGAGATTCTCTCAAAATCTCCATTAGAAGTTTTCTTAAAACAATAAACGAAATTTCCCCAAACATTTTGTAGAGAGAATAAAAGAACTGTAGATTTGCAATATCTTTTAACACATCTATGTTAACGAACTACTGGTATTGACAATAAAAGAGCTCCATTGTTGAAAATGCTGCCACATAATTCCTAGTTGTCACCACTCAAAACTTTGTAGCAAAATTAAAAAATAATAATACGTAGAAAAATATAACAAGAATATTAAAACCAACAGCGATTAAGAGAAAAAGAAAATAAATTGAAGTAAAACCAACCCAGAAGGAAAAGAAGAAAGTAACAATTATGAATAAACTTTCATGTAAAAAGATGAAGAGGAACAAAGAGGAAACAAACAGTAGAACAATCAGCAATGGCACCAAGTGAAGAAGTAAAAAAAGAAGATGCTAAAAGGATAATGAAAAGGAAGATTTAATTGACGTTAAAGAAGTGAAAATAGAAAACCGGAGAGAAAGAAAAAGAATGAAAGAAGTGGAGAAAAAAGACTAAAAGGAAAGAAAAGAAAGACCAAAAGAAAAAAAGAATGAAAAAAATTATAAAAAAATGAAAAGAGGAAGAAAGAAAGCATTGTCCAAGCATCTAAAAGAAAATAAATTAAAAAGAACTCGAGCAAAGATATTGAATTTATTGCCAATGCTTTACAAAAACGAAAATTTTGATCGCTTTCTATTGAAGAAGAAATAGTATAACTATTTTGGAAGAGAAATTTCGGGCGTTGAACTCCAAAGATTACAGCAGTAATATAGCGAACCCGACGACACTTGGGTGTGTCCAGAATTTTCGTTTAACGTTTTGGACAAAGAGGCTTAATTAACGAAAGATTTTCAAATTCTTTAACGTTTTGTTTTTTGCTGGATATGTCCTTCAGAATATTTATTATTATTATTATTTTTATTCTTTGCCGAAACCTTTGAAGAAAGTTGAAAATGGTTTTTTGCTTCTATTTTTATGAATGAGAACATATTTGCTAACATTAATGGTGAAGGATGTTTACAAAGCAGTATTTTGGAAAATTGCTAATCACAGTAACCTTATATCTGTGCAGCTTAAATGATTTTTATACGGCTTTCTATACCTCATGCCACTTCGTCTGAAGACGGCAAAGAAGGCCTGTAACGTGTTATTAATTATCTTTTTCGGTCACGAATGCATATTTGTTCTAGAATTTAGTTATAACTACTACACGTCTAGTAGTGTCGAGCAGAAATATAATTATATTTTATATAAGATATCAGAAACGTTATGCTGCCCAGCTTGTCTTTATATTCATTACTTCTTGAATATATTGCCTAAAGGTAAAATTAATATAATGCTTGATTACCTAGCTTGATGTGAATGAAAACAATTATAGTGTAAGATTTTCTTAAAATTGTGAAATATGTATTAATCCATATAGCTGGCCATGTTAAAAAAATAATCATGTTAGAGTATGTGCTCACGGAAACTGTAACTAAGGTCTGTCCAGCATTGTTGCAGTATAAACAACATACCAAATGTGTGTATGTAATAGGGTGTGGCCAGCCTCACTAGCAGTGCTTGGGAACGAGTAGTAGCTGGTAGTAACTCAAGTAACTCAATTTGAAAGGATAGAAGGAAATTAGTTGTTTTTAATTATTGTCTTGACTCATGAGACAGTAATGCTACAATACATTTACACAGAGCATTGTCAACTTCCTGTGTTCAAAATAATTTTATTACTTTTTAATGATCTTTGGTAGTAATATTCATTGGCACAATATTTAATTTCTTGAAACTCTAATAATTCTCTAACAGATTATTGTCCTATAGCACACTGCTATTCGTGAAGATAGGAAACGGCACCATTTTATGCAGAAAGATGTACCGTACTGCTTCACGAGTAAATTAGTCTCACAACCGTCATATGCGTACTTACAATGGTTTACAAACAAGAAAAATGAGATTTTGCTACAAGAATGAAAATCCCGTAGAATGAACAATTTTACAATAAACATAATTATAACATTAGCTTACCAAGTAGACGTTTTTCCCATTTAAATCAACTCTGTTTTCAAAAGTAAGACTGTTTTTTCTTAACGTTATTAATGCATAAAATAACGTGCGAGGCTTTCTATTGAAATTGGATTTATGAAGCAAGAAATTTTAGTGCAGCAATGGCACAATATCTTCTCTAATATCATGATTGGTGGAGAAACGAATGCGGTTAAAATACTACTAAATCCAAGTTGGACGCTCTAGATTTTTTTTTTTTGAAAACATCTTTGATAATATTTGATAGTTAATCCTTGAGTAATCAAGCTTTCTATTGATACCATATTATAGGGATGATGATTTCTGCAAAGATGAACCGTATTCAATCTTCAACAATTCTTTCTAATAAGTGTAAATCCAGTAATAGAAATTTCTATATTTTTTCTATGAAAGATCTCCGTAAAAAAGATCTTTTAAAATCATTGAAACGTTTCTCTCTGTGCGACATTAATAACAATTAAAATGAAGAACTGTACTCAATTATTTTCTAATGATGTTGTAAACTTGCAATTTCTGTTATTCCGTGAAAATTCTCCGAAATGCTTAATAAAAATTTAAAGAATAGCCTCAATGATTGACATGCTCTCATTAACTGAATATGTTTAGTTCTAGTAACTGCAATTTCGTGTCTAGTTTGAAGTCTTTTATTTATTGAATGATTCGTTTTCTACGACTTATCAACCTTCTGAAAGTTGTTTTAAAACCAGAAAACATCATTAGATTGTAATAATGTCTTCAAGATAATAATGATGTATTTATTACGTCTTACTATTCAACCTATATCTGCGGGAAGAGTTGGATCCATAGCTTTCCCAGCGGTATTTGCGCGTCATGTAATATAAAAAACCCGACTAGAATTGCGACAGTTTCGAGCTGTTAACCATCACACCTCCCACACATCCAAGGTTACAACATCTTGTATTCCCAAGTGACCACACATCTAATTAATAACCAGGCTCGACATTGTTTAACTTCGTTGATCGTACGAGAAAAGGTGTGTCAACGTGATGAGGCGATAAGATTAATCTGAAGTGAATTTTTCTACTCAAATATGTGTACACACAAATGATATATATATATCAATGATATATTTTGTTAAATCTGACACCAAAAGAATGATCTGGTCATTATGGCACATTCACATCAAAATTCTGGGGCTGTTTTGAAGAGCTGCTTGGTAAGTGGCGAAAATATAATTATTTGAAATATAATTTTCATTTACCTTTTGAATATTATTTTAAAGAATAAATTTGATAAACAAAAACGAACATTATTTGTAACTTAACTTCATATTTTCGAATGTCAAAGAATATGAATTGTATTATTAAACTCTTTAGATTAAGAATGTTCGATTGGTGCCAAACACATAAAGACACATATTCTGATAGTCATTAAGGCAAAATGTGATTTAAATTTAATTAATTATCTATACAGCTTAATATCGTCTTTGTCGTTACCGTCGTCGACATAATAGTAGTATCATTTTTAATGATATAATTTTTTAGAACTGAACTGGAAATGACTTAATCTAAACGTTTCCAATATTTGATTGTTTTGGGTGGATTTTTACACTAAAGGTTTTCTAAAATTATGTTCTAAACTAGCAGCGTTTCTTTATTTCATGAATTATTCACTTTAGTATATTCATTTTTTGTTTGCAAAAGTGGGTTTCAGCCGGTAAATTCTCATATCTTGTTTATTTTATCCGGGTACTTAAATTTAGTTAGGCAGTAGTTCAAATGTTTCATGCATTAAAAAGTAGAGATCAAAAAATAAAAGACAGCTCATCAGCAAATAAGTATGGGTCAAAGCAATATCCTGTGAGCTATCTTATCTAACAGAGAAACAGTAATAATTCCTCATGTCAAAATTTCTGCCGTAAGCCGAATAGCTTAGTGATTGAAATACGGTGATGGAACGAATAAAGACGGCGATATATATCTGCCAGTCTACAATTTGATTACTCTAAAATCGTTAGACAATAACAGAAAAGCCGAAGAATGAATCAAACAAAATACAGTGAGAGATACAAAAGCTGTAAATGTGCATTCCAGTTTTTCACCGACTGGTCTTCGAATCTCACTTGTGATGGTGTGAGCAGAATCAGAAAGTCACTTGTGTGCTTTCAGCAAATAAACTGAAAGCGTGATATTGTCCGAGTAGAAACAGAAAAAGATGGTTGGTTTCGATAAAAGGGGTTTTTTTATTCATGGATTCATTTGACACTGTCTGGCGAGCGAATAAGTATCACTTGGGACATCTTTACTGCAACCCTCGTCTTCTTCTACAACGAATAACAGATATAATCTTTCCTTCGGAATCTGACTCTATATCTCTTCATACTGTAACCGTGACTCCACCTCTTTAACTATCTCTGTAAAGTAACCGTGAATATGCTCGGATCCGTAACTGCTATACCCTAGAATCAAACTTGACAAACAAACCCATGAACTAAAATTTCTATTTTTCAACTGACTCTTTATTCATTTATATACTCATTTTCTTACTACAGTATATAATGTGGTTGCTTTAAAAATCTAAAATCTGGATTTTACTGATGAAGTCGGTATTTATCAATGACAATTGGCATGAAACTACTGTCACTCAGGCTCAGATAATGTAATTTGTGATCCACTCGATTACGATACAATCGAGCGGGGATCCATTGTGCCAGATAGGTTGGAGTTCAACTAGTTTATTACATACATAACATCACTAGAATGAAAATATCGTAGAACAATACAATAGTAGAGACAATAAAATGACATAATGACTCAAATAATTTATTAAATGAACACAATATTTTGTTTGAGGATATAAAATAGGAATATGGAAGCTGGAGAAATAATCCGTAGATATAAGTGATCAAAATTAGATAAATAGCTTAACAAAAAAAAAAAAATTCCCGAAATAAATACACGTGTGATAGTTGTGTTTTGATATTAATGTGTAAATTAATAATCAAATTCATTGATAATAAAATTAAACTCGCTATAGCAGACACTACCCATTAAAATATGAATACATTGTCAATTTTAGACAAGCAAAATGCTTGTCAGATGTGTGGTTGTTGCTTAATTTCAGTTTTTAACATCGAATTTTGCGTTCGATATTTTAGCAGTAATTTAAAAGCAATTTTAAAATTTTGAAGTAATTTTTAAATATGACAAAAAAATAAATAGATTTTTAATTTAACATTAAATCAGTGTGTTTAAAATCAATTGAAACTTATCGAAAGTTTCCCTACGGTTTGTATGTAACTGAATCTGTATAATTGGGAATACAATAGGTGTTTGTGTTGAAAGCTATTAGCTTAACGCTCAATCGGAAATAATACGATGATTAACTAAAATGCATTATTATTTAAATATTTCAACAGCAAATGTTCCTTACTACAGTGGCTAGTCAAACAAAACTAACAAAAATATTTTGTTTACGAACATTTTTAAAAACCAAAATGATTCTACTCAGAAACCTATCATTCTTTTAAGATAAAAAATTTAATTTCTTAAAATAAAATTAGAACTCGGAATTCAGGAGATCTGAACAGAAATAATTTGTCAGGCCGGAATATAGCTTTTTTCTTTTAATTCATTTTGCTAACGGATATGCATGAATTGAAATCAGATTAATATTTTAAATCGAATGCGAATAGTGACCATCAAGGTCGGCTTCGTCGTTAACTGCATCAAGAAGCAGATTCTTGACCTCGAAGTCAAGTTCTCGTAGTTTATACTAATTAATCAATCCTTTGCTAATTACCTTAATACATCACTGTCTTTTTCTCCAATATTAGAAAAAGAAACATCTTCCATTAGCAAAAAATGCAAACCCGTTCAAGTTAATTTGACATTGAAATCATTCGTATTTTCTTGGAATAAATGTTTGGAATGACATATTTCGTTTTCTACCTTTCTTGAACCATAACTACTGCACGTGTATATCTAGACCTACTTTCACATACATCAAAACAAAGTATTGCATATATTCAATGAAGATCACTTGGGATATTCGCATATTAATCTCATGTGTTCAGAAATTAGAGCAGGTTCTACCTCCATGTAAGTGATGGTCGTTTGCGGCTGCCGTGTAAACCTGCAAGGAAACATTAGTACCTGACGAAACTCTTCGTAAAATACGCCTAGAGGAACTACGAAAAAGATTACAAATAAGTAGATACACCACTCTACTAATAAACAAGGGTTTCAAACTAGCAGAAGAAATACCATTAGAAATTGGAAAAAAACATGAAAATTAAAAAAAACATTCTAGCGTACGTTTTCACACAAAACAAAAACAATCCAGAATTATTCACAAAGATCAAAACACACATAGAATTACTCAACAAAAATGATAAAATAAAGAAAATCTTAAAGACAACTAAAATAGTTAATAGCAATCACCAACCCTAACATTTAAACAACATCCTAAATTTGAGCAACACACAAAATATGGGGTCACAAAATGCAACAAAAAAGACGTGGAGTATGCAACATAATAATAGAAGGAAAACACTTCAAGTTCGAAAACACATCTATATTCGAAATAAAAACGGATCTGAGCTGCAACTCGAAAAAGTTTACTCTCTAAAATGCGATAAATGTTAAAAAATATACGTGGGGGTAATACAACGCCTGCACAAAAGTAACATAAAACTAGCAAATAACAGGAAATTGTATGTCTCCCAACGTTTACATGAATGCAGTAGAGGTGAATTCGGACTAATACCTATCTACCACAATGCAGATTAAGACACAACCATAATGCAGAAAGAAATATTTATAAAAAATAAAAGCCTTCGCTCAACAAAACAATATGAAACACCTAAAGAACCCACACAGACACACGAAATAAACACACACACACACATACATACACCGCATTCAAATTGTATCCCCAAAGCAATAAAACGAAATAAATAATTTAAAATAAATTTTAAATCAATTTTGCAAGTCAGTGAATTAAATATTTTTGAATCTAGAATAAACGGGAATATGTGCAAGATAACGCTAGAAGTAGGTAGCTAAAACACCAGTAACAGATTCATATGAAGAGAAAGAGAGAGAGAGAAAGAGACTTGGTGTAATTGGGAATATATCTGAGTCAGAATAGGGAAATAGTGCGGTGGATTATAACGGATGATCTGTAAATGAGAAGCAGTTAGAGGATTTCTGACGAAGAAATTCATTATATAAATATAAAATACACATTTTTTACCAATTTTAGCTCATGTGACTTTAAACTAGAAAAAATGCTAACGTCCCTGCTATACAATAACATGATTACATTACAGAATATTATTCCGAAAAACTTATTCCAAGAACATTTCGAACAATGTCATCATCTTTTTACGAAGTCCATAACGCTACAAATAGACTACACTGAATGTGAGAGCGTTCAATGGTGACAAAATAAGCAAACATTTTTCACATGGTTATTCTATGAATTAAATTTCAAAGCCCCATTTATATAATTACGATAATTAAAATTAAGTTAATTATGTTTATTAAATTTCTATTTAAATCTTTAATGATTTACGCTCTAAATGTACCGCTGAAGAAAATTTTATGATAAATAATATAGCATGGTTCCGATTTACTTAACGTCGTGTTACGGTTAAAATGATTGTTTTCAGATTTATAGACATTAGAAATAGAAAAACACGGGCATCTCATTACAAGATTGTGTTATTTTTCACTATAATATAACGCAATCCTAATGTTCATGTATCAGTTCTGAAATGCACGCGCGTACTCTCTCACACACACACTCTCTCTCTCTCTCTCTCTCTCACACACACACACACATGCGCACGCAAACACGCTCTAATACGCATGGCATCGCACAAATAAAAAAATGCAAGGGTGACGCATTGCAACAGAATCTGCAGTCCTTTTAATGTTTATAACAAATGTCTGTGTCCAGACATATTCTTCCTGATTGAAGAGATTTTTGTTATGTGTGTGGTGAATGGCTTTTCATTCTTCAGTGAATTTTGATTTTTCACTTTTGCAAACAAAAGAAACTCTTTTCACTTATTTCAGTGGCTTCAGCTAATTTGGGAATATCTTCGGGTTGTGTTGTTTATGATGAAGTGAAGTCTTATTATATGATTACAAGACATGTTTTCTGACTTGAAATTGGCGAATAGGTGGATGTCCATGTCAAACACAAAAAACAATATCTGCTTTTGGCTAAATACATTTACTCTTATTTAAGATATATATATATATATATATATATATATATATATATATGCGTGTGTGTGTGTATGTGTGTGTATTTATATATGCGTGTGTATGCATTCTTTTCGATACAAGTCTTTTCTCATTTCTTATAATGCTTAGTAATACGACATTCATTAAATACAAGTGCTGAAGAAAGTAATTCAAAGATTACAATGTATTTTGAGATCTTCTTCTGTGCGGCGTGTTCATTTAGGACGTAGGCAATCACCGCCTTCCACATCTCTCTATCCCTTGTAGTTCATAATACCCTTTCTCTCGTTACTCCTCACAAACCCTACTCTACCATTCATTTGCTCAAGCACATCAAGTAAGCCATACGTTGATTTCCTTTGTTTCTCTTTTTTTTAATCAGTCCTGTGAATATCAGATTCTCTGAGCTCTCCTTCCACATTATATCTTCTATAAACTTTAATTGTTTTTACCTGATGTTATGTATAAATTTCCTTTTTGTTTCCATCCTCTCCAAAACGTTGTCGTTGCTAACATGTTCGGTCCTTTTTTCCACAGCATTCTTCTGTCAGCACTGGATCATCTGCGTATCGTATATTGTTCAAATTGTGTCTAACAATGACGAATCCTGGAAGGACTTCTAGTTCTCTCAGAATCACCTCGCTGTATAGGTTGAATACTGACCCAAAAGTCCATAAATGAAGGATCATACATTTCATCAAAGACGCACTACGGGTTGTGAAGATATTCACAATGAGTGGTTCCTTCTAGAGAGACCTAGTTTATTATTCTTACCGGGTGTCCTAAATATTTTCTTTTCAGTACAGGAAATATCTAATAGCAATCACAGGGAATGATTTGTTAGCAGAACTATTCAAATATTCAGTATTTCTCTCAGTCAATTTGACAACCGCAAGAAGACTATGGTAATGAACACCCCCATTTTGAAATCTCTGAATAGAAGACTTTTCCCCATGAATTACAAGTTTTGTGGGTGTAACTATCATATTCGAGCAAAGTCCTTGTATTTTATGCATCCCTGCTCATTTTCATCGTGTAGCCACTTTGCGTGTTTAATTTTCTTTTTTCAGTCTTATGAAAATATAAACCCTTATTGTAAACTCGAAAAATAAATCAAAGCATAATATCAAATCCTAATTACAACTTCTAATAATATATACATATGTAAAAAAAATTTAATTTTAACTTCAAACACTAAATCTAAATATTAATAAAAATTTGCAGCTGCTAGCATGATAACTATATTCTTATAATAATCTTTAATTTAACAATAAAACTGAACTTTAAATTAAACATTAGACTCAACTGTAAATTCCAGCAATACACACACACACACACACACACACACACACACATATATATATATATATATATATATATATATAATTGTAACCTCTAACACTAAATATATATTTAAATTAGACACTAATTCCCATGTCCATAACATATCTATGTTTAATAATAATCTCTAACTATAAACTCTAACACTAAATGTAAATGATAAAACAAACACTAATCGCAACTCCTAGCAGTATGTAATAATAAATTCTTACTGTTACCGTTAGCACTTAATATTATACACAATTTGTAAATTCTAGCACCACATCTATACTTGATAAAAACTCTAATTATAAACTCAAACACTCTAATTATGTACTCTAACACTCTAATTATATACTTTAATACTACATCTAAACTTAAAACAAGATGCTACTTGCAAATTCTAGCACCGTTTATATTTGATAATAATCTCCAAATGTAACATCCAACATTAGATCAAAACATGAAATTAGACACTCGCAACAACTTCTATCACAATATCTATGTTTAATAATAAACTCTAATTTTAAACGCAAACATTAAACCTAAATTAAATATTAGACTCCATTTGCAACTTCTAGTAACGGATATAGGTAACAATATAATGCAATTTTAACTTCTAACACTAAAGATAACATTAATTGCAACTTCTAGCATTCTATCCATATTTAGTAATAAACTATAATTGTAATCTCAAAAACTAACTTTAAACTTAAAAGTAGATAAAATTTTCTACTTCTAGCAACATATCTATATTTACTGATAAACTCATTCATCCTGAAACACGAGAATAATTGCAAGCTTAAACATTACATCTAAACTAAGTATTAGACATCTATTTCAACTTTTAACACCATATCTATATTTACTAATAAATTTTAATTGTATACTCTAACACTAAATCTAAACTTAAAATTACATACTAATTGCAGTTTCTTGCTCTATATCTATATTTAACAATGAACTCTGAATTTAACATCAATCACTAAATCCAAACCTTACATTTTAATCTCATTGTAACCCCTAATGTTAAAGCCAAATCTAATGTTAAACTCCAAATCTAACGGTCAATTTACACTTTTAAATTCAACGTATACTTTTACTCAAATTCTTGCACAAATTATATTCCTATCCACTGCTGGAGAAGAGAAAAACTGTATTTAAAAGTAATTTCACACCTTACTATAAACACAATTCTACTCCATGAAGTTACGGCTAGTTCTTAACCTTAATTTTATTCTTCACGTAAATTTTAATCCTGCTTGAGACAAAGCAATAAACTTAACCCTTAACTTAATCGTAACACTAAATCACATACTAACTCGAACGCTAACCTAACATAGCAAAAATATAAGCCTGAATTTGATCCTATTTGCTAACACTAATTAGACTATGTTCTGCGATCTAAACCCAACTTTACACCTAATGCTAACACTGAAAAAATAAGACTAATCCTTCAGTGAGCCCTAACCATAAGTTTAATCCAATGCTTTGTCCTCACATTATGGTGAGCCATGAATTTAATTCTAACTTAAATACTGAATTGAAAACATAACATTAATGATAATCTGAAACAAACACTGACATAAACCCATAATCAAACCTCCGAAATCTAAACTTGCTGAGAGTTATGGCAGAATCTTGAAGTGAGAATGAATTGAAGAACATTAAGCCTATGATGCGCATTGGATATTGGTGCAGTGGATATTGGCTCGGAACGAGAATAGGTAAGCTGAGTTCAAATTCTAGTTAAATTTATTGTAATCCCTTAAGTGCAAATGCCTTTGGGAAAGGTATTAATCCGTCTCTTCTCCTCCAGCCATGAGTTAAATAGCAGAATCGATTGGGTTCTATAGCCTTGTTTGAAAACCAGTCCACCGCAGAAAGTAACGGCAACTAACTGCGGGAAAATTTTCTGCCTAGTCAGCCATGTCTTTTTCGAGGCATGATCACCCACGAGTTTATCACATTTTAGCACTTAACTGAAACCTATACCTACATTATACTACTTTTAATTCTAAACTGTAATTAAACACAATCAATCTTTAAACATTAACTGAATCTCTAAATCCTGCACTTTGTCTTTAATCCTAACGCAGTACCTTAATTTTCTCTCCTATCCCCAAACTTTTACTCTAACCTTAATCCAAACACCAAAAAATATGACGCTATCCGTAAACTTTTACTGTAGACTTAACCGTGTGACCCAGACAAATAGGGAACAATCGTCCAATTTCATGATGCGTTTAGATTTGTTCTTGTGCAATGCCTTCTGTTCTTCATTGCTTAGTGGTTAGAACAATTGAATGTTTTCCAAACTTGTTTTTGTTTAAAATGATATGATGGGACTTCGAAACTTAAAGTATTTATTCTTTATTTCTGTCCCACTGTCTCCTCACTGGCGACCTAAAAAAGTTGTTATAATATACTGCGGATCATAGTTAAACTGCAGATCATAGATCGAACAAAATTCAAAGCCAAACAATGTATCGTATACCTCATCCTAAAAATATAGACAGATAAATACAATTAAAATTATAACTAAAGAATGATAATATCTCAATTAGTAGAAAAGAATAAAGATAATACTTTTTTATTAAAATAATCTTCGGTATTTTTCTCAATTCCCAAACAAGGTATTTATATTTTCCCAACATTTTCCTTTCTTTTGATTTCATCCTGTGGAACTCGACAATATTAACACCACTACATTGTAGCGAGTCATTTTTTTCATATATCCAGATACCAAATCCTTATCTCGTGCTGGTTGCTCTGGATTTCAAACACTGAAAGTATTTTATACTTTTTGTTTGTACGGCCGACACTGATTCCTTTATTTAAATGGACGAACGCAAGCCTTTCAAATAATTCTTAAAGATGTATTCTTAAATATGTTCTCACCTTAGCTTAGGCTAGAAAAAAATGTGGGATAGAAAGAATGTGTTGCATCACTCTTCCATACTTACATTTTTCCTAAGTTCGAATGCTAACCCCCTCCCAAGAGACAGGCTGTATTATTTTCCATTTTCTTTTTTACCTCTTCTCCTTTGTCATATTCAATTTCCGTTTAAATAAAGTTAAACGAATAGTTAAATTCAGAAGCAAAAACATTCAAATGATTTAATAAATTGAAATGCATTTTCATTTCAAGCAATGAACGTTATCAGGAAAATATGAGTAAAATAAAAATGTGCTTACTTACATTATTTTACTCCTTATTTAGACTATTTTGATTACAGGGCAGACGAAGATGCAACGCAAGTTGATTTAATTATAGACATTATCCTTTGCTAAAATGGAAATATGTGAAATTTTCTTACAGTGTCTCCGAATGAATTCCAATTGTGTTTGTTATACAATGGCGTCGGGAGCAAATGCATTCATCCTATTGCTCTTTTGAAAGAATATCCTTGTTGTAATTCACTCAGCTTAGCTTACTTTTGCACAAGGTGTTTTCTCAGGGAAAATCGAACACATGGAAAATGAACAATCAGATTAAATCACTGTTTATTAAGCGAGTTGCTGGGCCTTAATCATGCCATTGTTGATTATTAATGCGTATTTGTTTATTTATCTGTATAAGTGTCAATATCAGTTTATTTTGATCAATTTATGCATACACATCTGAATCAGTGTAACCATTCCTATTTCTAAATTAATTACATTCCAATCTCTTAGGATCTATCCGTTTTAGTCTTTTTCGTATCTCTCGCGCTCTGTCTGTTAATATCTGTCTATTTATCCATCTATCTAATTTTGTTTATATCTATCTCTCTGAATCAATTTATCTATTTGATTTTGTACTGACCGAGCTTTCTTAGTCTATCTACCTATGTATTTAGAACTTACTTATTACATCTTCAAAGTGAATTTAATTGATGTTTCATTCAAACAATTTTCTATTTGTAAGCTGGTGCAATGCAATCTTCGTCTCGTTCTGTAATAAGCTGAGCTTAGGAATAGCCATTTTGTTTTGAACTTTCTTTTCTCTATAAAAAATAAGAAAGCTAATGCTTTTCACCAATTTACGTGTGAAATCTGTGAAATCTACATACATTTATCAGAAAAATAAGATGGGGTTCAAAATCTTGATTATGATAGAAAATAGAAAACTGACTCCACATGTAAATAATTATAAACTCGAAAAAAAAGAACTGGGCAGGTATTGTAACGGTTATCGGCCCAGAAAATAGAACAGGCGATCCTAGATAATATTTTCCTTCTGCACTAATGAACTTTGAAAAGGCCATCTGTTTTTCCATCATCTGTCGGTTAAATATCCTGATATACTTTCGATGAGAGCCAACCTAGATGATAGAAATCTCTGAGTTAAAAACAATAGAAAAAGCAACGGAAAGCAGCTCAATTATCTTTCCTCAATTCAAAGAGAAGAAAATGAACTTTATTATAAAGAAAAGAATCTGTGAATAGCTATTTCTCTTTTCGTCCAGCAGGGACATGGCAAAAAATGTATGCGTACATATTGATAAAATATTAACACGGCGTCTGTTTGTATGTGGCATCGTGTCAATAAAAACCTTTAAATTTTGCAAAGCACTATAAAGACACGTTTCAATAAGCGTTAATAATGGTATTCGATTTCTTTAGAAAGTTTGATTTTTTTTCTCGTATCTTTGTTAATAGGATCGACGTTTTAATCAGTCTTTTTTGTGAAATCTTTTTAGAAATATTTGCAAAAATCACAATTAATTTCTTCTAGCAGCCTGTCTGCTTAATCAGTTTATTGTTTACCGTTTGTCTGTGTGTATAAAAGCTTGTCATAATTTTGTAGCTGTTCAATTAATAATTTGTTTGATTGGTTAATTAAATGCCTGTTTATTACTAGTGTTTTGTGAATATTGGCATCAAGGGAGGCAGATTACACAATCAAATATTATCACAAGCTTTATTTTATTAATATTTAGAAAATAACATTTTTTGAAAAAGATTTCTCTTTAATGGAAACGTGATTTATTTTAGAGAAAAGAGAAAAGGTGCGCTTCAAACTAAAATTTCGATCTATACAACTATGAAATATTTAACCATTTTCGAAATTGCATATACGATACGGAATATGTTAAAATAATACGGTAAGAGAAAAAAACCGGTTTTTTTGGACATTTCATTTACTGAATAATGAAG
Organism: Ascarosepion bandense; assembly: GCA_037127315.1. NCBI lineage: Eukaryota > Metazoa > Mollusca > Cephalopoda > Sepiida > Sepiidae > Ascarosepion > Ascarosepion bandense. The sequence goes on from JBBBDQ010001536.1 coordinate 2,564,537, forward strand.
CCTTTTTTTGGTATGAGAAATGGAAAATGTTCTTCATGTGTTATGTCTCCATCATGGCGTGGCCGAACATAACTCACTACAACTTTTATCCATTGTAGCTCTTAGCAAGTATTGTTCCTTTACTCTACCCCTCAGTCCATGTTCTGCCATCTACTTACACAAGCTCATTAGATAGGTTATTTGCTGTTTCACTCTGCCCTTACTACATTTCATTATGTCTTGTGGGTGTCAAAATCTGCACTCCTTCTAAAAAGCTTACATTTCAACTTCTTTCACGGTTAGTACTTGCTTATATTACTGTTATAACAACAATTAATACATGCGTTAATTAAATCCAACACAATTACACAGTGGGTTCTCAGACTAAAAATCGTCATCTTTATTTAGAATTTGAGGATATGTAAAATTATCTAGAAATTTATGATCCAAGAATATTTCACATATTCTCACATCATGACGTTTTTTGTTTAGAATTTAACTCCTATTTGGCGGTATTAACAACATATTTCTCGAGATGCTTACAGCTGCTTGCGGATTTATTTATCGTGAGTATATGAGTTTATTATCTATTGAATATATTTAATACACCAGTTAATCACATAATAGAACTTTAGTAATAAAAGTTAGAATTTTACGATGGAAATTAAGTTTGACATTTAAGTATGCACGAATAGAATGTTTATATTCATATATTCATATATGTTTATATTCATATATTAATATATCAATCGCCCATTTTAAGGGCAGATTAATAACAAAATCTTTGGGACTATCAAATACGAAATTGTTATTTTAGTACATTTTTTTAAGAATTCATATGTGGTGTTGATGTATTTAGTTATTTATTATATATGGTAAAATAATGAGGCTGACTGTTTTGGACAGTTACTAAAATGTAGAGAAATTTAGGAATTTTCATTTTTCAAATTTCTTCCTATTTTATGCCTTTCTATTTATTTTTCATTTTTTAATCATGTCTTCTCATTCGCTTTTTGCACTTTTCTGTTCCTTATGCGTCTACTTTTCAACTTTCTCTTCTGCTTCTTTTCTTTCCTTTTTGAGTTCATTTATATTCAACCATTCATTGTTTGTCCGTTGTCTTTCTTCAACTGTTATTTCATTTTCTTCAAGATTTTCCTTCCTTCCTTCCTTCCTTCCTTCCTTCCTTCCTTCCTTCCTTCCTTCCTTCCTTCCTTCCTTCCGCCCATTTTTCTTCTTCTACTTCATCCTACCATAATATCATTTTCTTCTTTGTCTTCTTTCATTTATTGTATTTTATTTAAATGTATCCATTTACTCTTGCTATTATTGTTTTGTGACTGATTTTTTTTTACCGTACTTTTATTATTGCTTTCGAGAAACTCTTATTCTTGTTGCTGCTGCTTCTTCTTGCTACAGCTTTCTAATAACGCGTGCGGCCTTTGGATAACATTTCAGGATAAAAGAAGATTTATTTATTGCAAGAAGAAACTAAAAAATATAAGAACAATTCAAGTTCCCAAAATGATGGAACGTTGCCAGGAATCGGTCACTCATTTTTTTGCACTTTTCTTTAAGAGATAATTCTTGTCTACACAATTGGCTGGCAAAATATTAACGACTGCTTAAGTCAGATTGGAAAATGGGAGATACAATTACATCCAACCTGAAAAATTAAGTACAGAACTTATCATCCTTCTCATCCGATAGCAAAATAAAAAAGTGAAAAAAAAAATAATATGGATGCTTACTTCTCTTGATACAGTTAGTATTACCCACAATAATTTGAATGGATAAAAAATAGTAATATCCTTTTTATTATATGAATTAAAACGATAATCTCATAATAATACAGTTAATATCTATCTATCTATCTATCTATCTATCTATCTATCTATCTATCTATCTATCTATCTATTTTTAAGTTTTTATTATATATTTCAAACTTTCAAATAAGTTCAGTAACAAAATTTATATTTGTATATCGTTTTGAGCGAGTATTTTTGATTCTTCATTTATAATTTTGTTAGTATGTTAGACACTTTCTGGGAGAGCCATATTTCAAATGCAAATATACTTATCCTATATAAATAATGTTCCCAAAAAGTGAATGCCCGTAATATTTTAGACGTACTACGTTTTTCTAATTGATTTCTGTTGTTACACATTTTCTTCTGGGTTTCAGCCAGAGATCTAGATTAAGAAAAGATTTAATTAGATTTTGCAATAATCATTTTTGTTAAAAAATTATTAAGATAAAAATCTTTGTAATGTGTGAGCTGTATTTCTGAGCAAACATTTTTGTATTGCTTTAATTTATGGGCTACCAGGAAGCTCTTAAATGAGTATTATTATTAGTTTCATTATATCTCAATTTCTGCTCCGGTAACACCACATGTCAATTCTGCGGAAGAACCTAATGTAGGTAATGTTCTATTATGTCTGCAACTCATTTTTTCTACTTCCCATAACATCACTCGCTTTACAGGGACAAAGTTCTTTTTAGTGTCTGTCTGTAATTATCAAGACAAATTGTTGCATATCACTTAAGCTGGGATTCCTAGAGAGTTTTCAATGTGTTGTTTTGTTCCTTTTTGTCATTCCTAGTGCACCTGTTTTTAGTTTCCACATTTTCTATTTCAATTTCCACGTCATTATAATTGATAGGCTTTCAAATTCCTTGGTTGTTATGTCCGATCCGCTGGACAAGTAGGCAAGTTTTTTTTTTCGGTTTGTGATAATAATGCTAGATCTATTTGCTTTAATTTTCATGTCTATGTAGATGTCATAATTTCACGGAATGGTGACGTTTTCTATTTTTGTAAATGATGCTGAGTGATGTTCATACCAGTGTTTGTTTACATATTTTTCAAAGTATTTGAACATTGCCCAAAGTAAATATTTCATCACTTCATGCAGGGGTTTGTCGTGCCAGCGTTGTTTTATCTGTTCAAGAGCTTTATCTTTGGCATTCTTTTACATACTTTTTACTGCAACAGTTGGTTTTTGGATTTTGTTTTAGTTTTCTGCAGAACCTACTATATTCAAATCTTGTTTGCATTTATTTGTCTTCTTTCATTATTGAATATCTTTTCTTTCTGTTTTCATGTTCTTTGACTAATTGTATCATCTAGTCTTTTGTTGTTTCCTTTTTAGTAAGACAATTGTTCTACTTTGTATTACAATTTTCATGTCTATGTAGATGTTATAAAGTTTGTATTACAATTTCAGCTTAGTAAGATTTCTTTCATCTTCTTTACGAGGTATGTATAGACAGTCTGCATCAGCTTTTAAATGAAGCATCTTATGCTTAGAAGTAAGCTTTCTTGTATTAGAATTTATTAGTCTGATGTTAGAGTCCAATTCAAGGTGTTGAAACTATATTGAATCACTGGGATGGCGAGGTTAATAATCACCATAATTCTATTCTAAGAATTCAATTAAGTACCTAATATCAGTCGTGTCATTTTTATAGTATTTTTATGCACTAATTTTTTTCATTTTCTTGCGGAAAATTCCTTCACCCTAATTTTCACTTAGGTAATTATAAGCTTCTTCGTACTCAAAATGTTTTATTAGTATACCAGTGTATATGCTAATAGAGGATGTTTATTGTAGAAATCCTCGTGAAATTATGGCTTCAGAGCATTTATTCAAACTGAATATTATCCCAACGTCATCCGAGAAGCATCTTAAAGTTCGCAGAAGACTTTTGTAAATCACTGTTATTCCATAATACAATTTTAAGTTTTCCGTGTAAAATAGATGGTATATTTTCTTTTGAGCTATTTTTTCTGTCCTGTTAAGTTGGCTGGTTACTACTATAAGTGATATAAGAAACAGTAAAGCACACAAAAACTCACTATGACACATTCCTCTGTTGATGTTTATTTTACCAGACTTATAGGTTCTATTTCTGTGATTGAGGTAAAATATTCTTTTTTATATGGGCATACATTGTTTGATGAAATTGATGACAATGACTGATACATTGTATATATTTAAAGGCATTAAGATTCAGGAATGTTGTACACTATCGAATGTCTTTAGATAATCTATATTATTTCTTTCCAAGAAGAAATATGTCTATTTTGTCAAAATAGATGTCAATAGTTTGTAAGTTGTGGGAAGATATGTAACTGATCTGTAGCTTTTCGGGATAATCGTGTCACCATTCTTGGGTAGAAGGAATGTAATTCCTTTGGTTATTCATGCCCGGATGTGTGTTTTTTGCAGTGTCCATTGTACGCCATCTTTTGTGATTCTAGTACGTGTTTGTTCTGTTTTATTTATCATTATTTCTACCTTTTGCTCAATCCAATCTGCTTCTTTGTTATGCTGTTTGAGGCAAGCCCATATTTTTTCCAGAACTGTAAAACATCGTCCATTTAGATGAGGGGTGTCATTTCAATTCTTTGTTTACCTATTTCTCCGTTTGCTTTATTTTTCCTTCAGTTGGCAGGATTTATTCTTCTGCCTTTTCTAGTTCTTATATTTATTCCTCTTACAAGTTCATCGAGTACTAATAATTCACTAAGTTGTTCAATCTCTTTTTTTATTTTTATTTTCCAAATTGGTTCTTCATGCTTGTGAGTATGATTTTTTTACATAGATGTTTACTTTTTTGTTGCTGTTATTGCTGATGCATTTATTGATTCATTGTGATTTCTATGAGGGACTTTTACATTTAAAGTTAGTTTAAGTGTTGCATTAGATTGCTGAATAGTTGTGAAGTTATTCTTTGTTGGTTGCAATTTTGGAAATTGTTCTCTTCCATACATTTCAATACTTTGTGTCTGATTTATGTCTCATGATTTTTCCTTGGCAACTTGTATTCTATTCTTGTTTTCCGTAAAATAATTCTGTTCAATATGTTGTGAATTCATTTTATTGCTGTCTTGCGACCGATTAGGATCACACCTTTTCAAAATTTCTAAGATTTTAGAATTATCTTCACCTTGATTGGTGTGGATCTCATTTTCTTCATTATGATCTGAGGTTTGTATGATGTTAGTAATTTTTATTTCCGATTCCGGTTCTCTTCCATGTTTTGCTGATTCGTTTATTCTGGTGGCAATTATTTTTATTGCTTTGGTTTCAGCTTTTGTCAATTGTTTATTTCGCATAATGTACATTCTTAAATTGATGAGTTTATTTTTATCAACATACTTTCTAATTGTTTGTCCAAACTTTTCTTGTCAAATGTCAGATATTTGGCGAGTGAAGTTTTTCTGAGATCTTTGTAATGCTTCATGCAATGCATAAATAACATTGTACTTTTTCTTTCTTTAAATGAACGGTTATGGATCTAGTTGAAATATTTGAAGTGCTATCATGAAGTGCGGGTGACGCACGGATCCAAAATCCTCCCAAGTCCTTCCGAAGCCTGTAGCGGATCTTCGGGACATTATGACGCATTAGCCATTCACTTCTCAGTACGATTAACACCTTGAGTTGCAGGTTGTTGTTTCCATCACTAGTCCTTGTAACGAAAGCAATAGTCAAAACATCATAATGAAAAAAGAAAAGAATTAAAATTCTTTTAATAAATTTTATTACTGGTGTGAAATTTAAGGATAATAATGGTATAATGATTATACCATTTTTTTGAATAATAAGATTAAGTAAAAGAAACAATTTTGAAAAATGAAAAATTATATTTAATTAATAATTTAACGAAAACAATGATATTGTTTATCGGAAGATATTTTTGAAAAATACAGAAGTATTGATAACTTATTTGTTTCCATTAAAATCACACACACACACACACACACACACACACACACACACACACACACACACACACATATATATATATATATATATATATATATATATATATATATATATATCCCACCGCAAAAAGTAACATTACAGTCATAAAAAACATTACAAAACAACAATACTACCGACAGCTCAAAAATAAAAAAAAACGAATCTAAATACTGCCCAAATAAGAACAACAATTCAAATGACATGAACATATTCTTTGAAAAACTCTGGAACACAGACTTTCAAAACAATCACAACCCCTATAACAATCTCACACACAAGCAAAAACTAGCATTAGAAAACATCCGTGTAAACAATGACATCAGCATAAGGGAAGTAAATGTAATATTGTAGTCATTATGGATAAAACCTACTACAAAACAAATATTCAAGAGACGAAAACAACTACAAATTAATCAACCATAATAGAAATGAAAACATCGCATCAAAAATAAAATAAAATCTGCCTTACACACAGCAGAATACTAACGAAAAAAACATTCTTACAGAATTTGTTTAAAAACAGCAATTTTTACGCACTCCTAACAATACACAAACCAAACACAATTAAAGGAATAATAATGAAAATATATTCACACCCGAAATCAAAGTGATCTTAAATTCAGACCAATTTTAGCTGGGCTAGCTTTCCCAATAAGCAGATTGAGCAAATTAATAGACAATATTTTGCAACCATACACCACAAAAAATAAAAAATATACATCAGAGACAGCATACTTTTCCTAAGCTTCATTCCACAAAAAGTAGAACCCGGTACACTTATATTGACATTTGACGTAAACTGCCTCTACAGCAACATACCAAATGAACTAAGGAAACAAGCCATTACATTTTAAATTGAAAAACATCCAGAAATACACCCCACACGCTTCATAAAAGTATTTATTATACAACGTAGAGAACTAATTTCAGACAACAATTAATTCAAATTTAACGAACAAAATTATATTCAAACAAGAGTTATCACAATGGGGACAAAAATGGCACCCACATATGCATCAGTCACCCTAGCATATGTGAAGAAAGCCTATACAACCAAATAGGACATAAATATGGGGAAGAAATAAAAACTGAATTCACTAAATCATAGAAGAGATATCTAGACAATTGTTTTATTTTTTGGTGAGATATAAATAAACTACACAATCTACTACAAATCTTGCACTCCAAAATTACGTTCACACTAGAATATAGCTATAATGAATTGCCATTCCTAGCCATACTCATAAAAAACAAAAAATTACATCATCGCAGACATTTACTATAATCCCACAAACACCCAACAATACCTTCATTTCAAAAGTCACCATCCTAAAAGTTTTCTAAAATCCATCCCCTACTCCCTAGCACAATCAATTTGCACTATAGTAGCTAACGAAACTCTTCGTAAAATACGCCTAGAGGCACTATGAAAAACTATACAAATATGAGGATACCCTACTCCACTATTAAGCAAGGGTTTCCAACTAGCTGAAGAAATACAAATTAGAATCCCTTCGAAATAAAAAAAAAGAAAAAAGAAACATGAAAAAGAAAACATTCTAGCATTCGTTTACACACACAACTAAAGCGACTCTGAATTATTCACAAAGATCAAAAGACACATAGAATTAATCAACAAAAATGATAAAGTAAAGGAAATCTTAAAGACAACTAAAATAATTAAAATCAAACGCCAACCAAAAAATTAAAAAAAACATCCTAACCTCATCAAAATTCGAGCGACACACAACACATGAGGACACAAAATGCCACAAAAAATGTGGGGCATGTAACATAATCATAGAAAGAAAACACTTAAAGTTCGAAAACCCCTCTACATTCGAAATAAATACTGATCCGGGCTGAAACTCTGAAAACGTAATTTATGCTCTAAAATGTAATGTAATGCGCAAAACTATACAAGGCCTGAATTAAAGAGTAGTCCTGCACAGAAGTAACATTCAACTAACAAATAACAGAAAATTGTACGTCTCCCAACGTTTACATGAATGGAGTGAAGGAAAAGTCAGAGTAATGCCAATCTACCAAAATGCAGATTATTGCACACACATGATACAGGAAGAAATATAAATAAAAAAATACAAGCCTTCCCTCAACAAAACAATATGAAAAACATAAGATACACTCAGAGTCACACGAAATTCAAACGCAAAGAAAAAACAATACACACACACATGAAATTCAAA